>JAOVVB010102747.1:0-43470 GCA_028570985.1 Heterobranchus longifilis | reverse complement strand
CCGGTGATGAAAGACGCCCTTTTTACCAGATGACCCCCCCCCCACCCTCACCCCTGTAAAAGAGAAGTCAGTCAGTATAATATTTCGTCTGTTTTTATAAGTGATTGTTTTACATAATGGGGTGTCGTTGCTTTATTTTTTTTCAAAATGTTTCCAGACTTTTTCTGTCACGCCAGTGCCTCACTACCAAGAAATATCACCTGATACAAAGTAAAGTGTATTTTTTATTTTTTAGGATGAATTGATTGTTGCAATGAGCATATGAAATAGACCTAAATAACAACAGCAGATAACACATCTCACACTCATCCATGGCATGTCTTATAGGCTCTCCAATGCAAAAAAAAACAACAAAAAAAACAACCTCTGTTTCACTTTGGTTGCTCTGCGTGAAATAGCGACCTTGATGAGGCTATAAAATGCCATGGTTGGGCGACTTTCCTCGCCGTGAATGGCCCCACATCCTTTGGGGGACTCTTGGTCGAAGATGATTGCAGCAACGTGAAGGAAATGAAGTTAGTGAAGTGAGTGGGGTCAACTGAGCAGGAAAAGACAAACCCCGCTGCAGAGGAACTCGTGCTGCTGTATTCCTGCGGGAACTGTCACCATGAGGACAGACAGGAACATGAATGAATATCTGCATAGAATCTTCTGAGTGGATGCTGCTGATGGCTGATTATTAAAATCCATAGTAGCAATTTTTAAGTCAGTATTTATTGTATATTCATCATCCTGCCTGCCTGAATGAAATGATGGTTTATTTTCAGAGTAGGCTAGAGGTGTGAAGTTCAAGAAGATTGTCTATTTTCCAGAAATATTCCAAATCAAGCTTGATCCTTGTCAGTGATATTATTAGGCCTACAAAAACAAAAAAGTGCTTTCTGTAGATATAATCGAGGCCTAAATACAACTGTGTACACTTTGTCCACCACTTAATTTGCGGAAGGAAGGTGAGAGAAAGTACATTCACATGTCTTGGAAGAAAAATTATGCTTTTGCAATTATGGTTGTGGTGCTTTTGAAGTTCTCTGACTCTTTTTGGAGCACTTTACGCACATACACCACCGCTGTTCCGATATGTGTATGGATGCAATATCACATGGAAACTAACAACTATTAAAACATCTAAATATATATTTTTTTTCTCGACACTTTCCTTTACCAAAAGACTTTATGAAGCAGATTTATGACGCTCTGTGTCTCTCTGCCTTTCCCTTATTTCATGGTTCAGTGGCCTCACACGGCAGGCAAGGGGAGGTTTTCTCTCGCTGCTCATTGGTCGCGGCTCTTCCATCTCAGCAACATTTCCATTCATACACACGGCGCTCCTTTTCAGCCCCTTTCAAAATAACTCACTGTCATCATCATTGGAAAAACGGCTTTGCCTGGACGGGACTAATTATTTAGAATTGGTGGCGGAGTGATTAGATCGAAAAAGATCAAACGACTGAGAAAAAAACGACAGGTGAGTGAGAAAACAATAACTGTTCGCGTTTGCTCAAAGTAGGACTGCAGCGTAATGTGCATGCAGGAGGACGATAAATCATGTCCACTTGTTTTATTGTTATTGTTGATGCGCAGTCACATTGTAAAAGGCAGATTGCGCCTCAATCTATCAAAAAAAAAAAAAAAAAACAGTGGACGTTTCGGGAATAAGTCCGATAGCCTCCATCTCAAACTTTGTGTTAATGTTTGTCTTATTGCATGACTTGTTATTCAAAGTTGTACCTTATTCAAGGTCTGCGTTAAATGTGAGTTTTTGCAATCGAAAAACACTGAACTTTTGTCAGCTCACCTCTTCACAGTTTCACTTTAGAGGTTTTAGTCTGTATCCCATGTACAAAAAAATGGAATGCGTATTAGCTGAAAATCAGTTGGCTCTCGTTTATGATGGATAACAGCAAGGTAAGATGCTTAAAATGTAACACTAGAGGGGTCCCGGCCCACGGGGCTGTCTCGGAGGGAGGTTCACGCCGTTATTCACCAGTCCTCCTCTGCCTAATTGGCTGCAGATGCGGTGTCCTATGCTCTTTTTACCGCGTAGAAATTGGATGCATTTGGGGAACTTTATGAGGCGAGCCCTGCGTTTGCCTGCAGGAGCCGAAAGACAAAAAAAAACAAACATTGGTTCTCTACATTAAACCGTGCCACGTTCATATATAACCCCCCTCTTTCTTGGCTAATTTATCATGGGGCAGGACTGAAAAAAAAATAAAAACTTGAACGTGAAATTGCACTGTAAAAAAAAAAAGAAAGAAAAAATGTAAATGTGTAGGAATAAGTCTCCGTTTTTATTATTATTGTTTCATTTTCCTGTCTTTTTGTTGAATTTCCCTGTCAGGTATTGGCTTAAGATCACAAGGGCGCGTGATCTGCATCCACCACTAATTATGCTCAAATGCAGTCAGTAAAAGTTCCATGATTGTATATATTTATAACCCTGACAGGTCAGAGCGCACATGCTACTGAACAGAAGAATGATGTCCCATAGGCCCTGTTAAGATATGTTGAACTTTAGTGGTGCGTCCTGGTCCTGAATGCCAAGAGGTCCATTGGCTTTATCACACAGTCTATACATTTGTGATTATACGCCACTGCCTTCCTAATAATTGCACAGGGAGGGAAGGGCTAAAGACACCGTCCTCTAAGTGCCCTTTCACCCTAGACTTTGTAAGCTGCACTTATTAAAGCGAAAAGTGTTTCAATATGTGGTAAGCTTTAGGGGAAAACGTGATGGGGGTTGGGATGGGGCCCTCTTCTTCTTCGTCTTGCTGCCCCAGCTCCTATTGGGCGACTTGGAGTCATTCATCCATGTTACCAGTAAGTTAGTGGTGTATACGTTGGTGTTGTTAATGCACGGGATAGTAGTAATTAAAACCTACCCCTGTCTAATACCTCTGACCACTCTGGAGAAAAATGAGGCCTCTATGAATGAATCAAAGGATTATGTGTGCAGTCAGACTTTCACTTTATTTTGGTGGAAGTGGTAACCCATATGTGGAAGTTTGCTGTACAGCACGTAGCTGTCATGTCAAGTGTAAGTGATGTCTTGATGACAACAAGAACTTGCATTTGTGGGGTATTTTTCGCTTGAAATTTTAGAAACATTTCAGATAACCTAACCGTTAAAATAACAGACATAAAACCACTTAATGCATCAGGTTAAATTCGAAACAATAATAACGTTATTAAGCTATTATTAATTATCTGTATTTCCTTTTCTCAGGGCCCATTGGACACTGAGCACCCTTGGGCCTGTCTGTCAAGTAGACATGTTTCAAACTGTCCCTGACACGTCGTCTTACGTCAAGGTAAGACACCACCGTCTCTTCGATCAGGTAATGTTGGAGGGACAAACTGGGGGTCCTTTCATTTCATTTTATTCATTTAATTATTTTTTTTTTACTCAGGCTGTGATTTTCAACCATATCCCCTCATATTTTCAAACCAGTCTAACATGCAAAAATAATCAAGTCATTCCAGTCTTATTCTTACTGTTAAAACAGTAAAGCAGTGATGGCTGTCTCCATTTATTTGCAGTAGAAACAAGTAGAATTAAATGTTTACAGTCCATTTTCTGCAGATTTTGTATGAGATTTTTTTTTTTAAATGTTGCATTTGACTGGCACATTGTTATTTGTCCCTCGAGTTGAAAATGGCTGCATGTTTATGCTGTAAAGTCACTTGTTGAAATGTGGCTCTGTTGTGGTCTATCTGAAGTGCCAAGATCGATTTTGTGTTTATTTTTTGTCTTCAAAAATGCTGCTGTTATGGCTCATTATTATGTTTGACGTCATGAATCTCTCTCTCTCTCTCTCTCTCTCTCTCTCTCTCTCACTCTCTCTCTCTCTCTCTCTCTCCGCCACAGTCCCGAGAATGTAAATAAAGCAAACATCAGCGCACATCTGGTTTTCACATAAAAGCTGCATCGCGTCATACAGCGTGAATACCTGCAACTGCTGCATATGTGAGGCAGTGAAACTATTAAAAATTTCATATAAAACCGTGTATATGACCATTTAATGTCCACATAATGTCAAGTTCAGCGTGCACTTTGCTCGCATTTAGTTAAGTCAGTTAATTTGGCTGCATGGCGTTTGTTCACATCCATCATAATAATCTCCCGAGGGGTGACTGCTCGGATTGTGCCTCATTAAAATGAACCATTGTGCAGAGGCGAGCTATGGTAATATCTTCATAATCAAGGTATTTTTCCAAGGGCGACTTGTTAATGTTTTGAAGACTTATTCCCCCTTTGAATAAGGGCTCTTTTCATCCAGCCACAGCGTTTGTGCCACTGCAGAGACTCGGCGTTTCAGGCCTCAGAACAATTCCCGATTTGTTGTGAGAGAGTTGAATAGCGCGGAATGTTTGAGGAGAAAATATGCTTTTAAATTAGTCTTTCTGCTCCCTAAAAAAGACAGGAGGCCAATGAGGGACAAAGAGGTCATTGGGACTGAGCATGGAAGGAGTTATCTTTCAATTTTGATTCTGATATAATGTTAATGTTATTTTTTTATTCTGATTTTATTCAGGATTCAGTGGTAGCGTGTATATTTTGCGTGCAAAGTGCTGCACTCACTGGCTCACATGGAGATATTGGTCAGAATGTGGCACGCCTCAATACAAAATTTAAAGAAATATTCCTCATTCAAGCGAATCCACGGCCCAACATTTGGTTTTGTTTGGTTAAGGCCAGGCGAGACTGGAACTCTCCAATAAAAATAAATCTCAAATTAATTATGGCCTAGAGCGAGGGGCCAGACAGTTCGTGCTTATATGTGCTGCAGACTCCACGTTTTGCCCTCAGTATTTTGACTCGGGCTGTCTTTTAGCCCGAGAGAAGGAATGATGTGAATAAAAGTCTGCTGTCTAATAAACAGCAAAGTTAGCAGACTGGGACTATTTTTTTTCCTTCTTTGTAATACCATTCCGCCAAAACGTTTCTCACAACACGTACTGGTACTGGATAATTTCCCACCTCATGACTGATCAAATCTACCCACGTGCGACCTTAAATTTGTAGACTACACTATAAAAAATATATTTTTAAATAGAAAGTACAAGAAAAGAAAGAAAATGGGAATAATTCCATATGCATGTTGACTTGTTTTGAGGAAAGATCTTGGCATGAATCTGAATCTACTCAACACACTGCTAACAAAAATGTGCCTGATTAAAGAAAGCTCTTAAAGTTTATGCCCCTCTTTATATTTCCCTTTTGACAGATTGTTTTCACTTGTTAGGCCTGTGTGACAAATAAACCCCCTAATACTCACTTTCTCTAAGACTGTAACCAAATCCTCCATTCACTAAATCTCTTCCTATAAGCTAAAAAAGAAAGGCTGGGCCAAACAATTGAAAGGCTGCTCAACATAAACTCTATATAGTGTCCGCCCACCTCTGGCTGGTTGCCCCAGCGGAGAGACAGAGGAGCTACTGGCTCGTGGTGTAAGGAAGAAATGTCTGGCTGTCTAGTTCCAGCGTCAAGCCAGATGTTCTGTGGTTCACTGTGTAAACCAACTTGCATCTGTTTATTGGCCTTCCAAAATGTTTGTTACCGCTGTATTCATTATGGTCTTGGTAGGTCCTGGACCCCCAGTGTCCCTGATAATGGCAAGTATTTTAATACAGAGACGGAGTGAGGTGAGATGTTGAGGGTTTTATCTCATTTGAAAAGCATCCTGGAAATGTGCAAACGTATATTTCATAACACTGCATTTCAATTATTTACTCAACCAAAACTAATGTTGTACTCTACAGTGGAGTGGAGGGTACGCTTGCCTTTTTTCTTAATGGAACCTCATGACATAAATGCAAAGACGCACATCACATTATAAAACTAAAAGCATTTTAAGAGATGTGGTTACTGGTCATAAAGCTCTGCAGTGAATCACCAACTCGAGGTCACATCTTAAGCGCCTCCTTAATTTGCCACGTTATCACTAATCTTCCTAAAAATAAAATGCCTTTATGAAAACCTTAGACGCTGGAATGTATAGAAAAACAAAAATTAAAAAAAAAAAAGAAACCAAACCAGTCACTGAAGAGTTAAACAAGGTGTCTCCCTTAATTACACGAGTCTGAACTGGCCTCAGGCAGGAGAAGCCTTGACCCTTAGCAGGATCCAGATGTGGTGGTCCCAAGGGTGGGGGCCCTCGGCCCTACCAGACCCCCAAGTCGAGAGCAGCAGACAGGCCGGCCCTGCTGTCAGTCGTTTGTGGAGGCGCAGTCTCTGTTTGCCACTTTCAAGACAGAATCCCAACACTGCAAAAAATAATAATTTAAATTAAAGCGTATTATAGGCCTATTGTTAAACTTTTTTTTTTTTTTTTTTTTTTAACTGGCAGTGTAATGAGATGCATTCACTTTATTGCAAAGTAAAGTTTTTTTTCTCCTATCAAATGTGATTTTCTTGAAGGAATGAAACTAGTTCAGTGTGGGTTAAAGTGGATTTCCTTTAAATCTTAATCTAAGTTATTTACTTTTTTACGATTTATTTGTCTTAAAAATCACATAAATGCTGGATGTGCTGTGAAAATGGACCTTTCTTACATTGGTCTGGTCACGTACAGAGCTGGCTCCATGCATCTGCACTAAAATTATGCTTGAATTGATGAGGGCAATTTCATAGGGCAGACGAAAAGAAAAAAAATGCCTATGTGGGGGTGGGGATTGGGGGATTTCTTTTTTTTTTAGAGGGAGTAGGGGGAAACTGTGATTAACGATGGCAAACTAAATAATAATAACAACAACAGTAATAATAAAATCAATAAAATTCTATTTGTGTCCCATTTTCAAATGCGCATTTGTTGACGCATGCTGCCTTTCATCCATTCAGTTCTGCGCTGAACAGCAGACGCACACGTGTAGAGCAGACCCTCAGACTGTAGTGCGGTTAGGAGCTGAATGCTTGGCTTTTATTAATGGTGTCTCAGGAAAACTTCACAGAGAGCTGTAACAAAAAAGACAAGGCTGCAACAACTCCTGCCATAGGTGTTCAGGTTTCTCCTGTCTTGATTTAGAGCTCCATCATCAACAGTAAGATAGAAACATCTGTCCACATTCAAAGATAAACTTTATTTAAGGTATCACTTTCACTATGGAATATAGGAGAGAATAGGCTGATTTACAGAAGGAAGGATGGAGGCATGGCCAGATGCAAGTCTGAAGTGTAGGCGTGAACCAAAAACCGCTCTAAACATGAGATCACATAACTTAAGACAGTAAACCTCATTCCCGAAAACCTCAGTTAAATGTGTGCAGAAATAATTCATAAGCCGGGCAAATAGTAAACTCTTCCACACCATCTGTGACACTACCGGGAAAGCAAAACACACAAGCCAATTCTACAGCAGGCTACACACAGCAATGGCTGTGCACAACGCAGGCAGTCATCCTGTAAATATTTCCGAGCAGAAAAACATAACAGCGGAGCGAACACTCAATTGTTTTCCCTGCTTATCTCTCTGGGACAGTATCCTGCTTTTTTGAAGGCAGGGCTTTCGGTGACACACAGCTTCCTTCTCAACCTTCTCAACAGTGGTGACTTCACTTCCCAAATTTAGAGGAAAGAAAAAACTCAATCCGGTAAAAGTGTCTCTTTCTCTCCGCCACATACCGGGGGCTGGAATTAATTCAGGAGCGTGTCATGTTTGGGATATTGTCGGGGTCCGCTGAAAATTGCGCAAAATGGACGGAACTATTAAGGTAAGGGTGGAGAACGGGGTGTATGAGTTTGTGGGAGACTGCTTTTTCGGAGTTGCGCCTCCTTTTTTTAAGCAATGGGTTGAAATGCTCCTCTGTGTCGGTCTGTGAGCTGGGACCTCCACAATCTGACGACGATGAGCGGCTTTTTTCTCTCGGTCTGAAAGCGGTAACCAAATTTCCTTCTTTTTCCTCCTTCTTTGAAAGTATCCCTTTTCAATAAGCTGCCCGGTTGTGAGGATACGCTACGGTGTGGATTCAAGGCTAAATCAGAATCACGCTTTGGATTTTGGGGACCAAGCGCACAATTACGCACGTCTGGAAAGGCTAAAAAGGAGTGGCTATTTATTTCATGCTGAATGTACTTTCATATAGGTATAAGTAACCCACGAGTTCAACGGTTTGGTTTAGTCTGGGGCAGCGGGGATTGAGCAATAGCCATGACTGGATGTGCCGCTGGATACGATGTGTCGAGCTGCGCAACAGCGGTGTGGCACATCGCCCGGCTCGGTCCGAAGATCCTGTCGTGTGGGTCAAAAAAGTGTGATGGTTTGGTATTTAGACAAGAAATAATATCCCCCTCTGTGTTGCTGTTGATTAGTGTAACTTCTCTCCCTCGGAGAGTTTTGTGAAAGTGTAAGGAAAGCTGTCATTTGGTAACTTCATGCGGCAACTGCTCAGTTTGCAACACTTAAAAAAACCACAAGCTTCACAATGATACCTTGGCTTGCTCCTTATAGCCTATAGTTGCACAACTATTTTGAAACGGTTTGTTGGTAGTCAGGAGCGCTGGTCTACATTAACTTTGGCTACTGGCCCCCCGACAGTCAAATTCCAGATGCATTATGGCTGCAGCCACCAGATGTTGAATGGCAAGTCCCTATTAGTTCACCCTGCGATGCGTTCAGTCTGTGTCCTCCGGTTAACAAGTGTATAAGCTCAGAAGAATGCAGCGTCTGCATTTGCTGAAAAGTAAAGCGACGTGTTTTCTTTTGGAAATTTAAAGTAGCGGGTTTGTGGCGGGTGGCTGGGTGTGGTGTGAGTTTTGGAAGAGTGTAAACGTTGGCCAGACAAAAATGTCAGGCTGCATATAGTCACTTAAATCCCGTCATTCAGCGCTCACAGCGCTGTGATTGTTTTGTTATGTATCGGGGATGAAAGTCATGCTGCTAGAGGACATTAATGTCTGGTTGTTTGCAACAAAGCAAGACGTTGTGACAATTACTGTAATCATAATTGAATCCTTGGGTGTAAATGACTGGCTGCTATAGCTGCATTCATGCTCCCTAAAAGAAAGGAAGGGCTCTCTAGCCATGAGAGCTTCCTGCTCCACACAATCTTTTCCTGACAGGTTTCCTCTTCCTCCTTAAACAAAAGACAGGAATGCCCCCCTCTGGGTGGCTCCTGCTAGATGGCTGTGTGTGTGAACGCCAAACAATCACACGTGTAGTCTGGATGTGGAGCTATTGCATATATATCCAGTCTGCTCCAGACGCGTCGTGACGCATTTGGAGAGATAGACTTGGTGGATGTAAACAGAACAGAGGTGGCTCCCAGCAGGTGTCACACTCGCACAATACTAATGATGGTGCGTGCAGTTTAACAGCTGAGTTATGATTTATTTGATGTTTTTTCCTCCTCTGTCTGAGGCAAAGATATATTACACAAATATCTTATTTATGCTTGTTGTTTTAAGGACTTTTTTTTTTCATGCGTTTTAGTGATTATGTTCAGATATGGTCCTTGTGAGGAATTAATCTATTTAAGAGTGGATAATTATATGTAGACATTGTGAGACAGACAGAAAACTGTAGCTATCACTGACAGTGTGTGTTCCCTGCAGATACTGCAACACAAACATAGGCACTGCTCTGTCATCCTTTCAGCTTCTCTTCAGAGTATATATGTGTGATCCTATTTTTAAAAACCCTCTGCAATCTTGATAGGCACACA
This sequence comes from Heterobranchus longifilis, assembly GCA_028570985.1. NCBI lineage: Eukaryota > Metazoa > Chordata > Actinopteri > Siluriformes > Clariidae > Heterobranchus > Heterobranchus longifilis. The sequence goes on along the minus strand of JAOVVB010102747.1, from coordinate 33,810 downwards.
CACCACTTGCCAATCATGGTTTCAATTGCGCAGGCTGATATGTCACTGTAAATATAACGTGCAACAGTCATAATAGCTCAGTAAGCCCTTATCGGGCTGTAATGAGACATTCTCTCACTCTTCTACACTTTATCATCCACAGACTAGCTGGTGTGCTCTGCTCAGATAGTGAGTTCATGCTGCCAGGGTTCAGACTATGATGGATACACAGATGAAATCATTGGAAAATCTAATTCTGGCAAGATGGTTAAAGGTTCAACTTTTTTATCCTCCCATTAACCTGACAAGTATTTTATTGGAAGTATACAAATGTTTTTATTTTATATGCGGCGTAGACAAAGCTGTTTTTAACTGTGCGTGAAGAACACTTCAATACAATGTCTCTCTTGTTTGAGAACAAGAGAGACCATATTGTTTTATAATATAATACATGTACCTTTTATTCCAGGGTGTCTACACACTTTGTAAATCTTTGTATCCATATTTTACTTTGTGTAGACACAGCCACTATTGGGTCTGTGGCATTACAACAGAGGGCACTATAGTGCAATCAAAGGTCGCCATAACTTGAGATAATGAATGTTACAGAGCAAAAGCTTCAACTATCACTTTATTTTATTAGATCAGTTTTTATGCAAAGCATCTGCGATGGTTTCAAATATTAATTTGAATTATTTCAACTTTGGTACTTAAGGAAAAGCAGTGATTGAGGGTGCTAATCAGTATCGAAGTATATGGTCCAAAACTTAAATCAAGTAGGCCTATTGAAATAGCGATGATCATACAGAATAATTTGCTAAATAAAATAATTTAGTCATGCTGATGTTTCTCAAACTCAAATTAATCAAAAACATAATTACATAATTTAACATAATTTATTTTCTTTCAAAGTGAAATCAGAGTCATTTTGTTTGTGCTTATAATGTACAAAGCAGCTATAACTGCCACAAAAGACACCCAAGTTGTGATTAAATTAAAGGTTAAGTTAAAGGAAAAGCATGTTGTATTTTCCAACTCAGTGTTAAAATGGAGTTGTTGAAAGAGCATCCCTGCCATTTCTATAATCACTGTAGTAGTATAGTCTATGCATGTATATACCGTATATTATTATAGTCACCTTTAGTTGTACCAATGAAAACTTTTGTTACAAAAAGAGACATTTATTGTCCAAAAAGGGATAAGTGAAAACCTTCTACTTGCATGAAATGTCTTAGAATGGAATGATAGTGAAGTTATGTGAGATCATGAGGATTTTACTTTCATAAAAGCAACATTTTAGAGAATGCAAACGGCTACATGTTGGAAATACTGATCAATGAATATCAAGTAGCATTTTCTCCCCCGAGGCAAATATGTGGCATTTTGGAATGAAATAATTCAGTCCTCTGGAATTAGACACGTCTCGGTCTAAGCTGTGCCATCAGATCCTATCAGATCCAGATGTGCATCAGACCCGAGCCTAATCCCCAGTAGAAGCATATGACTGTAATGATTTCACTTGATATTCTGACTTATTGGTTTTTGTTTGTATTTGTTTGATTGTTTTTAACAATGATGGATGGAACAGTTATAACAAAGGCTGACTCATCAAGTTATTGTTAAGAAGCATCAACATTCTGTGCCAGCTAAAATTTGCCTGGCAGTCTGAGGAAAGTTGTCTGAGACGGTGACATTGCCCGACTCCGTCAAACACTAAGCGGTGTCATCTGTATTTTCAAATGTAACCCACCATGCTTTATTTTCAAGACATTACACGAGGAGCGTTGGAAACAACGTAATATCTTGGCCAGCCGCAAGTTTCTGCGTTTGTTTTCTTTAATAAACTTACATTGCTCCAGCTGAGCCACAGCAGAGGGGTCACTGTAGCCGTGACCCCCCCTGCTTCTGTTGAGTCTTCAGCTGTGGAGGGAAGCCCAACGCTCAGACAAGACAGACACATCAGGGCATGACAGGGGATTTTTGGGTCTAAGTTAAAAACTGATAATGGGCGAGAGAAAACTATTACACAACTGGGAAATTTGGTTTAGAATTGTTTTAATTGTCAGCTCATACATTAATCGTGACACTTTGAGAGGCCATAGTTTCTGTTTTATTGGTAAACCAATGCGGGTCATTACTTGTAGAATAGTTGTTTGTATTGACTGATAATGTCAGTAAACTAGTATGGTGGTAGCACCCATAAGCTAACAACTCTGTCTCACTCCACTGTGGGCATGATTGAAGTCATCCTAACATCAACAGGAAGCTACAGTTGCTCCGTGGGCTGTGTACACAAACTACTTAGGATGCCAGACTGCGATATGACCCATAACTGCACATAATTGCTGTAAACAAAAAAATACACAAGGGACTGAAAATTCGACATCACAGGTTTCTGGGTAGTGTGAAATGAAAGACTGGAGTTGTATCTGCTCATGTTTGTGAGTTTCTTTCTTATCATTTTTATTACACAACTATTTCTTCCCACTTGAAATATAGATATTTTGGGAAATATGCCTCTTTGCTTTCTTTGCCAAGAGTTAGATGAGAAGATTGACTGTTGATATATGTCTGTTAAATATGAAACTGCAGCCAGGGGAAGGTTAGCTTAGCTTAACATAAAGAAGCAGGGGGAAACAGCTAGCCTGGCCATGTCCAAAAGTAAAACAAACCCAGACTGTCCTCACCAAAACTGTCGTCTGTGCAAGCAGCTTATTACGACCCCTACTGTATTTACGTTTGTAGTTAGGGGGTAACCTCTCGTGGCTGTAGTAATGATGACGGAAGCAAAGGAGGAAGTCAGGTAACGTCGTATAAAGAGCGACAAAGTCCGAGTATGGAGTAGGACGGGGCGGATGGATGAGTCAAACGATTTTCACCCAGGAGGCCGCTGTCCGTGTCCCGAGTGAAACCAAAAGTCAACGTTGACTTTCTCCAACTTAACTACGTTAATACGTAACCACAGCACGTAAAATTTCACAGACATAATTACGTCACATACTTACGTCCGTAGCAAATGTTTCTTTTAACCCAAACCATGATCTTAACTTAACCAAGTAGTTCTGTTTCACTTTATTTAACACATTATATCTTATCTTTAATGTGTAACCTACAAAAAAGTGTAAAGTTATGTGCCAGGCAACAGCAGACTCCAGGAAGCCGCTGCCTCCATCCAAAAAAGAACACATAACCCCACATAAAACCATACAACCTATAATGTGTTAATTAATGTGATTTAGAGGTGTTGGCACACATATTTGTTTTACATTTGGATTGAGCAAGGCTAGCTGTTTCCCCTTGCGTTCAGGCTTTATGCTAAGCTAAGCAGCTGCTGGCTGTAGCCTTGTACTAAAAGAGTGGTGCTGATCTTCTCATCTAACTCTGCAAGAAAGCAAATAAGACCTTTTTTTTTAAAAAGTATATATTGGTTAGGATGATTATATTATGGCCTATTTGGAAGCTCACATACGAGCACTTGTAAAGTGAATCGAGAAAGACATACCAAGTACTTCTTCCTTCCATCTACAGGAGGCGCTATCAGTGGTGAGTGAAGACCAGTCCCTATTTGAGCCTCCGTACGCTGCTGCTGCCCCTCTCCCCAAGACAGACATGACTGCATCTGGCACACAGGACTACGGCCAGACCCACAAAATCAACCCCTTACCCCCACAGCAGGAGTGGATCAACCAGCCAGTGCGGGTCAACGTCAAGAGAGAATATGAGCACATGAATGGATCCAGGTATGGCATGACAACCACTTCCTGTGTCTTACATTCTTTACTGTTCAGTGAGTTTTTATATATCTTTATTAGACATATTAGACATTTAGTGTTCATCACAACAGCTGTTGCTATAAATCTTGTCATTTGTCATTCAGCAGGTCGTTTCTTTACCACAACTAGCCTTCACTTTTTGCTTCTAATTGTCAGTATACTTCTGGTCCTGGTCAGTGTAAAGCTTACACAGTATAATCCATGCCAAAGTCAATGAATGGAAAAGAAAACCAACAACACCCAGTGTATCTGCTGATAATATTTTTACAACTTTCTCATGTGTGTGTGTGTGGGGGTGTGTGTGTGCGTGTGTGTGTGTGTGTGTGTGTAGCAGGGAGTCTCCAGTGGACTGCAGTGTGGGTAAATGCAATAAGCTTGTCGGGGGTAATGACACATCTCAGATGAACTATGGAAACTACATGGATGAGAAGAATGCCCCTCCCCCCAACATGACCACCAATGAGCGGAGAGTCATTGTACCTGCAGGTAAGAAGAGCTGTGTATACGCTGTGTGAAAGCAATAAAAACAGGGGCGTAAATATAGACAGTGTAGGCAGTGTGGTCGCACTGGGGCCCATGGGGGGCCCTTGTGAATGTTTCAGACATATTAGAAATCGACCTCTGTTCAAAGAAGAACTGAAATTGAAGGCAAACCCATCAGCGTCATGGTTTACTTTTTTTGTAAAAAAGTCAGAATAAGCCTATAACAAAATTATAGGCTTATTCTACATAAACTATAAAAGCTATAAATAAACTATAAAACGATTCAATAAAATGAATAAGTTCTATTTACTACTTATTTTATTTGGTATTTTTGTCATATATAGATATACAGGTGCTAATTGTTCTGGTGTTTCTCTGTGCTGCTGCTGCAGTTACAGACAGAATCATTCTTCTGTTTTGGTATAATTTTGCCAATGCTGTAAATGTTTTATGAGTCCCATTTCTGTTTAGCTGGTTTGCGAGGTAAAGCATTGTTCCAGTGTTTTACGTCACTCATGGGAGCACAGCTGAATCTGTGCAGGTATAGATGTTTGTCTGCCAGACCCATATATTTCTTCACTGCTTTCATGAATTTGATCTTTCAGAATGTGAAATAACAAGTGCAGTTTCAGGGTTATAGCCTTTAGAAAAGTAATTTCAAAACGTAAGTTGATTATGTTGCTACACATAAGCCAGAGAGCCAAAGAGAATGACTGTACTTTCCCAAAAATGAGCACATGCTATTCATTTAATTAAAATTGAATGGAGCCGTGGTAAATTTTCCATTGTAAAGGCTATTCAAATGTTAGTGCTAAACTGATGCAAACGTCCACTCATCTATTAACCTAATAGCAGCTGCACATGGAGGCCACTCCTTAACCACAAGTGGTAAGTTTGGGGTTTGGTTTCCAGATTGGCTGTACAGTATATCAGACTTGGGTCAAGTAGTACTTGCAAATGCAATGCAAAACATACTAAAATGTTTGAACAATCACGGGAAGGAATACTGCTCTGTGAAAGATTATTTACCTGAAACCTAATATGAGTCATCTGGGAAAGCCTATTCATGTGGTTAAAATAAGACAAAGAATATTTACAGCTATCTGAACAAGGTCTGCTACAGATACAACATTCTGTTTTCAATTTGTTCATTGCCCCCCTTCCTTTACCTTAGTCAGATATGAGGCTCTCCCAACTGTCTTCCCTGGTGTCTGTCCAGGAACAATTATTATGGAGTCAATAAACTTCCTTTCTCTTCTTCCAACTTCCTGCAGACCCCTCGTTGTGGTCTCAGGACCATGTGCGCCAGTGGCTAGAGTGGGCCATCAAGGAGTATGGCCTGTTAGAGATCGACACGGCCATGTTTCAAAACACAGACGGCAAAGAGCTTTGCAAGATGGGCAAGGACGACTTCCTCCGGCTCACCACCATGTACAACGCCGAAGTGCTTCTCTCTCATCTCAATTACCTCAGGGAAAGTAAGTACACTTTGTGCAACTTTTGTGTAAGAATAAACAAAGAGGCAAATCAAGATGATGGTGCATTCACATGCTCCTCGGATGGTCCCATTTCCCGAGTTGGGAAGTCATTCTTCCGACTTTGGTGTGTTCATGAGCTATAAGTCGTAATTTGGAAACAACATGGATGCTACAAAGAAGATGTGTTGTATTTTATTGCTCTGAGAGTCTAAACAACACGTTGATAGCTGTTTCCAGTATTTGCGTGACAACGAAGAGCAAAGAAAATGGATCAGGCGAGCCATGAAATATGATAGGGAACACATTATTCCAGTTATTCCGACACCACACAAGTGCAGCACAAATGCAGCACAAATATTAACAAAAGTGAAAAAGATATTTGTGTATCCGCCCCATGATCTGGATCTGCTCCAAAAATTTAATGGGTTCTTCCTTGGCCTGTCCCACCAAGTTTTATGAAAATCGGGCAGGTAGTTTTTCTGTAATCCTGCAGACAGACAGTCAAACAAACAGATAAATCAAACTGAAAACATAACCTCCTTGGCGGAAGTAACAACATGAAAATCAATTCATGGGTTATTGGAATATTGGACTCCAGCAAAAGATGTTTGACAACTGATAAAAAGCAGAACAGAAAAATGAAAATAAAAATATATATATTCAGATTTTTTACAGTAAAATGACAAATTTTGGCGAACTGCACTCCTGTGGTACATCCTGCTCTTTGTGCTTAAGTTGCTTAAGTCTGCACTGGCTTCCATCTCTGCCAAATGGAAGTGAAAATCAACTTACAGTCAAGACACAAGCCTCTTTTCATATATACTTTTCTCTACTTTTGGATGAGAAATGAGAGTGAAAAATTGCCAAACCCCAGCAAACAACATGACACTTTTTTTTTTGTCACCGCACTATACTCATATTACTGTCAATAAACAATGAAATAGCTTTTACTGGAAACTCATTTATCCATAATGGCTACCCAGTATTAAGCAGAGCTGTGGAAACCAAGGGGGTTTCTCTCCCTTCTCGAGATAACCATCGACTACATCCCCCACTTGACTTTGCTGCGCCTTATTCCACATGGTCCAGAAAGATGAAGCCCAGGTGCATTGCCTCAGGAATCACGCTAGGCCTGTGTGTTCAGCACAGCAAAGAAAGTTGATCTGCAATTTGCAATGGAGGCAACTAAATTTGAGCCTCTTGCCTTTGAAGAGTTCCTCGGTGCAATCCTGCTTCATATGTTTCGGCGGAGAAACAAAGCCAATTTTCTGAGGCAGTATGCAAATTACATTTTGATATAAGATGTAACATCTGGCACGGCTGCTGCTTTGAATACACAGTGATGTCTAGTTCAGACAATAGGTATGTCTACCGTTTACTCTAAAAACAAGCAGATCATTGTTGCACATACAGAGAACAGTTTGTCCCATCTTTGAATTCTTCGCATTCTGTACTTTAAAATAGTGAGTGCTGCTTCTGCTGCGGCTGCAGAATATCATGACACCACGTTGGGTGGAGTGACTGATGGCTCAACTAAATTTAACATTACTCCCAAAGAATTGCGATGGGCCTCCGCGTGATGTAATGGGAACTGTATTTTGTGGGTGTCAACAGTTTTCTCTGTGCACGGCGTCTGGGCAGAGAGAGATGCTTGTCATGAGTATAACAGCCTCATTGTGCAGCGCTGCAGCGGGTGGATCTGTCTGACCGCCACTGGGCACACTCCGCAGAGCAGTTTTCATTACGGCCACTGGCTGCGCGACTTAGCCACGGCTTAGGCGTGCTGCACCGCGACTCTGCCCATCGCTGCCCCTTTTTTTGATTTAGACCTTGTGTGTTTTGGAGACAGAGGAGATGTCTCGGGAATCCTCTCCACTTGCCAGTTGAAATTGCTTTGGATCTGTTCCCGACAATCAAAAAGATGAATGCTGCCCGTCCCGTGCCTGGACTGACTGACCTGTTTTGGGGCATGTCTCTGAGAGTCAAGCCAGTGTGTATTATTGACACTGGGAGCCTGAGGGCAAGAGGAACCATGTTAGTAAATGAACGTCTAAGGAAGACTGAGAAGGAGGAGGAAGAGGAGGAGGGTTGAGGCTTTATGCAGACCCTGCAGGGCTGATGATTTGGAAACTAAAGCCGCTCTCTCTTTTCCCCCCGCAGCACAAACAAACACAATCATAGACAAGGAGTAACCTCGTCCAGAAAATAGACTTCTGGCTTCACTCACGAGAGTTGGAGCTGAGCCAAGCTTCCAGAATACAGAAAAAGAGAGAGAGGAAGGGAAATACTGAGCCAAGCCCTGGAAGTATTAGTGATTACAGGTCGTGTGATGTCTTCCTCCAACCCCATTCACCACTCTTCCCTGTATTACCCCCCATCCTCATCCAAAATAAATGGAAGGTCCAAGGGGCTACTGCAATCATTTCATACACATCTGTGTGCATCATGTGAGCGTTTGGTTGTGTTTATTGAACCTCTGATTAACATTCCTCAGAGTCATTAAGCCCCATACGTACACTCGGCACTGGGCAGGGACACACTTCCCCACCCTACAGCCATACCATAACAAAACATTCCTGCCACGTCATGCGCAGAAATATCGTTCAGACACCCACACTGGTGCAACCGCGGGCACAATCTGAACATCTGTCTGCCTACCCAGCTGCTTGCAGTAACAAGGGTAGTTGCCCATGCATTATTTTGGCCTCATTGTTGGTCACTTATCCAGATTTTTATAAGTAATGGCCGCCCGCACCCCAATGTGCTTTCAATTTGGGGTGCAATTTGAGAATTTGTTCAAATTAGTCTGTCAGGGAGGGACCGCGGACTGTTTGCTTTATCGCACCCATGTAGGTCGGTTTGATACCACATGTGCTGGAAACGGAGCGGAGCAAAAAACCTCAGACAACGAAAGACCGTATCCTCCGACACACAGAGATGTGAGAAGAGGCAGAGAAGAAATGAAAGGGGAGTGAGGAGGGAAAGTTTCGAGACAGAGAACTGAGAGCAAATCTACTGTGGATCTAAAGAAACATAATAGTACAAACTGGATGAAGAAATATATCCTTGACTGATAGATTTTACAGTAGTTATTTGAGGACATGGGCAGGGTGTGAGCAAGAGAAACAATTAAAGAGAGCGAGTGTGAGACAGAAAAAAGAAGTCGGAAGGGGGTTGGACTATTTTTTAGAAGTGTGTGGAAACCGTCCGAAGTGGTCATGATTGAGTGTCGTTGGAGAATAGCAATAGTTCTGTTTCCCAGCTGTCGCCGTTGCGTGTGTGTCTGGATGGATTTACAGTGAGGGAGTCAAGACAGAGTGAGAGAGAGAGAGAGAGAGAGAGAGAGAGAGAGAGAGAGAGAGTGATAAGTCTGGGCTTCTGCACTGCCACTGCTCGCTCCAGAGTGGGGGACATTCTCGAGCTCTCAATAGTTTATACAGACCATAAACATCTGGGCTCGAAGGCTGAGTAGGGAAAAAGGAGGTCTGGAGAGCTCTCTCTCTCTTTCTCTGTCTCTCTCTCTCTCTCCTTTCTCCCCTCACAACATTTTTATTGAGCTCCCCTTGCATTAGTTCCTTCTATTGGCAGATTATCACTGGTGCACAGGGGCTCAACGGCCTGGCTCCGCGCCCTTTACTGTTAGCTGTCTGATGTTAGCCACCATTACAGAGCAGTCTGCGGCGGCTCACTGGGGTTCAGGAACTTAGCACTACAAGAATCTATGTACATATCACATTAGCATGAGTGGAGGTGGATAATAAGCAGTTGCTATTCATGTAAACACTGAGATGAGCTCAGCCGTAATTGAAACTAAATGCTTAGGAGGTGCATAATAATTATGCTTGCAACCCAATCGCTAGTTAAGAATGTTGATTTCAGGCAATTCTGCAAAATCTTGGATTGCAGTCAATGATGTTTTACTTGACTAGAAGTCACACCCCCCCCCATGCCCCTTTCCGAAGTCGGAATTGGTGGTGCTGCGTCCAAACATTTCTAGAACTTTCCAAGAGTGACAATCTGAAATTCAGACCCACTTCATGTAGCGATTGGCCAGGTGTGTGGATGTAAGAAGGTCAGCAGGGTTTTTTATCGTTAAGGTTAAGTAACATTTGGTCAAGGTTAGGGAGGTTTCAATTTTGACCCTCAAAAGATTGTCAAAAACAATGTTGACCATTGGCGGGAGATGAGGTGTGAACAGTAATCTCTGTATCAAACTCACACACTTTGTTGTTCCACCCCTGCACCACAGCCTCCTTACTAAAATTTGTTATTATAGTTATTACATCACTCTACTTCCACATTTGTTCTGTCAATTTAGGAATTCAAATAAACAACCCATTCTGTCGACTGAGGACAGTCTCGAATACCCAAGTACCGGACCAGTTTCTTTAGGAATTACTTCATATTGGACGATTCTGCACCGCAAGATTTATGTGCAATGCCAACATTTAGTGCCAATGCAGGAAGTAGGCAGGAAGCAAAGTGGAGGTCATGGTGTTGCGCATTTGAATTTCATATGCCAGTTCGTGCCCAGTCACAGACCAGCAATGAATGTTTGGTTTTTCTTTTTAAACCAAACCACGGATTTTCCCTAACCATGCCTACGTTTTTTGCCTAAACCAAATTGAACCTTAATTATGGTGGTAGCAGTAAAGAAACAAAAACGTCATATGACACATTTTTGTAATGCCATGAGCAATAAAAGTCACCGACAAAGAGTGGCATTCATTTAATTAAGGTGAGGAGTGGTGCAAGGGATTCAAATTTAAGTTGTGGTTCTGAATTACTGTTACTAATCTCTATAACACTTTGGCATTTGTGGGTTGGTTTGTCCGCTGTTTATTGAAGGATTGATATCAGTTTGGTCTCCCTTCAGCTGACCGGACATGTTCGCTTGGCACAGAGGCTGGAGGTGGTCTTCGTAGCTGGCCTGCTCACGTTAGCCGCTGGTGGGCTTACATTCAGTTTTGTCCAGGGTTGGAGGTAGCCCCATTTGTGACAGACGAAGCTCACAGCTCGCACAGCAAAGACAACAGTGGGGCCAAGTTTGTAGTGCTGAAAAGCTGGACAGTCTTTGGAAATATTAGAGAATAGAATGTTGGTTTTGCTCACTTTAGAATATAGTAACGAAAAGGTTGTGTGTTTAACATAGACTGTATTAAATATGAACATAGTCTCCTTGACATCACCAATAGGTTTCTGAGCTAAAATGAGGCTCAATGTGGGTGACTCTGGCTGTCACCATCTTGGCAGTGCCTGACTCCACCTAATTCCTGGGTAATCCAAAAATGGACAAAGAGGTGGAGTGTGGATGGTGCTGAGGCAGGCTACAGTCTATGCCAGCCACCTGTGATAGCACGCACCTGTCACTCAAAGTGGCCATGCCCAAAAATTCACCCCCTGTATAGAGTTGTCATGAACGGAGGGAAATTAGCTATCGAGACCAAAACTGTTTTTTTTCTACCAGGTTTATTTCTGCTGTAAATTTGGGAATTTTAACATGGGGGTCTATGGGGATTGACTCGCTTTTGGAGCCAGCCTCAAGAGGCCATTCGAGGAACTGCAGTTTTTGGCACTTCCGTGTCGGCTTCATTTTCAGCCCCGGAGACTGCTGCTTGGTTCTGCTCGGGCAAAGACGTTCTCATTTGAGAAAACACTCATGGGTCGCTTTGGAAGGCAATGACAAATAATCTCTTTTGGTTTGGATGACTTGTTGGAAATATTTCTCATGCACTATGAAAGGCTGGTATGAAGACGGGCAGTGGTGCCACTCAGTGCAGCTTTATCCTACAGAGCTAAAAGGATGACTTACTGTTGGCTGGAGCCCATTTGAGGTGGCAAGATGCCCAAAACTGGGTGACTGGGACCCTCAGTTTGTTGACAAAGCTCAGACCACATGTTTGAGGCAATGGTATCATATAGCTCTGCAGAATAAACAGCAGGGGCCCGATGGAGGTCAATCACAATGCTGAACAAGCCCTTAAAGATCTCAATATTATGGGCATGCAAAAACTGAAGGACGGGGCCTTTTGAAAGAGCCATCAGTCATAGCGAGGAGAGAAAAGAAAATTGTTTGTGGACGTTATGTAATCTAACAGACTCTGAGCAGATGTGACTGGAGAGGGGAAGAGAGAGTGAGGGTCTTAAAAAGGCTGAACACTGGCCAGTCCTCCCACTGTGCTGTCAGATTACCGGGACGTGTTTGTTTTCTGAGAGAGGAAGAAGCCGTCCAAATAAATAGGCAGCACAGCCAAGACTCCCTCCACCAAACTGTCAGCTGTGGTGTCTCTCTCTCTCACTCACGCTCCCCTACTCCCTCACAAACTCTCTCTCGTACAGCAGCCCTGGATTTCTCTGTGGGATGGTTTGAGGTTTTCTCAGCAATGCTGCCTGTTTGCCTGTCTGGGTCAGCCCACATATGTGGCACACAGCAGGAAAAGGGTTAACAGCCCCTTCCTCCTCCCGTCTCTCCCTCTCCCTCTTTTTCTGTCTGTCTGTTCATCTTTCTCTGACACTTTCTCCCTCATTCCGAAGCTTTTGGTGGCTCGCTTGCCCCTGTGCGCTTACACTCTGCGTGTGGAATTATTTTTGTACGGGGAGCTGCGTTTGATTGCTGTGCAGGGACCCTGCCTCATACAATGGCTCCCCTGTTCTGAGGCCCCCAGGTTTCTTAAACTAGACCCAGAGCCTTGGGGGTGCCGTGGAGTAGGTAGAACTGGGAGGGGTGGGGTGTTTGGAGGTTAGAATACATTTGCGGAGCGAGCACCCCACTCTTCCCCTCCAGCCACCCCCTAAAAAAACAGACCCCTAGTCTGCCACCCTGGGCCCCTTCATCCCCCCACAACCCCACCGCCAAGTTAGGTAGGGATCCTGCATCAAATCTCAAGAAAAGCACATCACAAACTTAATTTTGCTTTGCAGTTTTTTGTTCTTTTTTCAGATTGGCCCATTCAGAAAAGGTATCGTCCTTACTCAGCAGCTCTCCGTATAGCCGACTTAGTGCTAAATCTTAACACTCCCCATGCAGTAGCTGCTCTTGTGTTTTCTCTGTGCATTTTTGGCTCTGTTTTTCCACTCGCTGATTTATGCCTGGGGGCAGCTAAAATTAAGAGAGCATTTTGGTGCCGCCCAGGGTGCCTGTGTAAGTGGAGGAATGCAGCACAGAGTTCTGCTCCATAAGGTGAAATGAATAGGCAGCCATATGCAGACTCTTGCCTCTTTGACTTTATTATTCAGGAATCAGGTTTGCAGTTAAAATGCTGACAGGCTACAGGGTTTTTCCGACATTTAAACTTGACTGACTGTGTGCTGGATATGCTTATTTGGGACTAGATTTATGTGTTGTGAATTATTTTCCTTCTGAAGTTATTTTTTAAGACAAAACAGGAACACAATTCAAGGAATGAAAAAGAGCTCTGTAATGCTGCTTGTCAGTAATTGAGCTGAGCAATCTACTGCCACCTGCTGGCCATTGTTATAAACCCTTTGAGCTTTGCGTCACAGACTTCAGGGTGGGGGTACACCAGGGCTACTCAGAATTACAATTCATCATGATTAATATACAAATCTGTAAATATTCTGCAAGACATGTTATTCTAAACCAAACACTAATAAGAATCATAATGCGAATGCTGAACCTTATAAGTGAAATGATGTATAATATGATTTATCTGCTAAAAGGTGTTTGCTAATGGTGTTTGGTTGTTTTCATAAGATATCTCAAAATATTTTGACTTTCATAAATCATGCTTTTTATTGTGCACTCAAGGGAATATCAATCAAACCATTGCTTTATTCATTTTAAGAATGGCTTTTTCTGTTTTTGCAAATTAACTTGTCATGTGTACTTTTAATCACTGGATGCTCATATGTAAGAATTTATTAAACCTGTCTATTTCTATTTTTTATGTTCTGCTGTGCAAAGGCAAAAGACTAAAAAAATCTTACTACCCTTATTATTTTACAGATAATGCAAAGGCAGAGTACCTTAACGTCTGAATAAGGGTCAAAGGTCAAGTTTGTGCTCAAGATTTTTATCTTGATAAATAACTTCATTTAAAAAAAGAGTTGCCACATTTCCAATATTATGTCTACAATTAATTTAGCTGGACTGAAACACCTTTAAAGTATTTTTTCTCAGTTCTACACTCTTAAGGTGTTTTGCCTTTGTAGGGCAGTGCTAGTTTTAGGTGTAATAGTTTGTCTTTATGCAGTACAGGACTGGTGGATGAGATGTTTCATCTTACTATGCTCTCTTTTGTCTCACTTTATTACAGGTAGCTCATCATTATCCTACAATACACCATCTCACACAGACCCATCCCCACGTCTGGCTGCCAAAGAGGGTAGGGACACATATTTTTTATTCTCCATGCTTCATCCTAATGTCTATCCATTGTGTGTATATTTCGGCTGATGTTACAGTTTTATATCAAGGGAGCAAGGCGACTAAATAAAGATAAAGAGAATGGGAGACAACAACAGAGCAAAAAAGAAATTGGCAAGAGCTTACCATAAAATGACAAATTCTGCTTCACAGTACCTGACAAACAGATGCAAACACATACACACAGAGCACACACACTTGAGAATACAGACCACTCACAAATCCAAAGCACATGCAGTCACCGACACCGACAAATCTCTGTGCAGGTGCAGCTTTTGTGTTGTTGAAATAATAACATGAGCCAAGCTGCTAAAGCAGACCGTTCTATTCAGAACCGCTACCTGAATGCTGTGACAACACATATCGCTCACAGAATAGAGGCATATTAACAAGAAGACAAAGGCAGTGTGCTGATGAGTTCAATCGACAGCAGCAGGGGCGAGAACGGACGTGAATGTGGTGATTATGGGATAGAAGACGGACGCGAGACGTGAATGAGGTTGTTTGTTAGAGAGACGGGCATCAGGGACAGGTGCTGAAGCATGTGTGTGTGCGGTAAACAGAAGAGCCTGATTGGCTGCTTCTGACTGGAGTGGAAATAAGTGTGTTTGAGTGTGTGTGGGTCTCTACTGTGTGTATAAATGGATTAATGGCAGAGAGGATGACAGAAGGTTAAAGGGAGAGTAGCCATACAGTACACACTGGACAGACTTTTGTCATAATAAACTCGCCACTTCTTGTCATTTTGCACTTTTACACAGTTTGCACTACAAAATCCATCTGTATAGCTACACAGTTTTGATGAGATTACTGTCACTATAGGAAATACACAATGTCACTCATTCTATTTTTCAAACAAGAACAATAATCTGTACATGGTGTTTTGAGCACCAAATCAACAAATTATTTTTTTTTATTCTGTCCTTTTTTCAAGATATATGAACTTCTTTCTAAAAAGACACATTACCTGAAACTAAGGCTGCAACTAATGATTATTTTAATTATCGATTAATCTGCAGACTATTTTCTTGGTTAATCTTGTCTAATGTCCATCGCAGTTTCTCGAGGTCCAAGGTGATGTCTTTAAATGTCTTGTTTTGTCAGTTCAAAACCCAACTATATTTTGTTTAATGTGATATAAAACAGAGAAAAGCAGCAAATCTCCATATCTGAGGGGCTGAAACAGGATTTTCTGCCATTTTTTGCATGAAAAGTTACTTTAACAACTTAATCAGTTTTCAAAATAGTTATATTTTTCTGTCGCTCAACTAATCGATTAGTCAACTAATTATAGGAAGAATAGGTCACCTTATCTTGAGAGTTGTCATGGAGAGTTTGAGTGAATGTCAACATAATATGAGCTTTCTGTTTGTGGTATTATCACGCGAGCTCCTTGGTGATCGTTTGTCTTGTTGTTAGAGTGTCTTGTTACGAAAGGCTCAAAAGCCTCAACAGAAGGAGAGACACGACAACGGGTTAGATGCAAAGGAAAATATGCAAAAACAAGCAAAACGGATTAAATGAGAGAACAAAAAGAAAGCTGGTTCTTGCTTCAGGGAGTTTGCAGAGTGAGGAGCCACTCATATAGACCCCGCCCACACCCTCACACAGGTGCCCTCAATCAGTGTAATGAGGTGTAGAGCACAGAGACAGAAGGCACACACACACACACACACACACACACACACACACACACACACACAAAACAGTAGTTTACAAAGAATCATATGCATCAGTCTTATGACCAAAAATGACTGGATCTGATTTGCTCGTTGATTCAGAATTTACATGGACAAATCTGTATAAAGTATAAATGCAGCAGACCTGTTGCAGTGTTAGTAATGTTGCACCAGTACAATTCTTCCAAAAGCCAAGCTGAGTTTCTAAGAACAACGCCCACAGCAGCTCTGGATGATTGTCTCTTTCCTCTGGATACGTTTTCACTCTACAAACATTATTTTGTGCTGACACAACACCAGCTAGGCGAAGGCTGCACTGCATATCTGTCAGAAAAAAAACTACACATCCTTTACATCGGCTATATGGTGTCACCACCAGAGACGGGGGAGAAAGGACTGCAATAACAGTGATAGCCTCGCTCACAGGATGAGGGGCCCTATCGAGGCAGGAGGAGAGGAAACACTAAGTCTGATAAGTGTCCGAGAATGCCCTCTACCTCTCTCTATCGGCCCCAGTGGTGAGCGTTAGCAGGCTGCGGACTTGTTCTCGCCCTGGCTTCAATACCAATAGACCAATGGGCAGGCCAGATAAGATTCTGCTCAGTCACCCCCTGACCCCGGTCTTCCTGGTTCTCAGCGCCAGGTATTTGAACTGGCAGGAATACAGGGTCACTCCCTTCAACAGCATTTCCCTTTCACAAGAGGTGACTTCTATTATGGGCTCCTGCAACACTGACTGGCTCGAGACGTGTCCCGTGATCGCAGCCAATGAACGGCTTCTAGCTGAGCAAAGCCTGCGTCTCCAACAGGGTAATCCTAATTTGAAGATTTGGATTGTGCAATACAGCAGGCCTGCTCTGTTCTTTGTAAAGATCTACAAATATTATGTTTACAACATTTTCGTGTAGGTGACGTTTGTGATTGGTTTAAGGAAATGCAAACAAGCCAGGGAGTTTTTTTTTTCCGTATCCAGGAGTGAAACGCACTGAATCCAGATTTTCCTCCAGCGCAGACATAGTGCTGTGGAGATAGGTCTGGCTACTCGAGACTACCAACAGGGTGAATTTTCAAAAATGTAGAAATACAACCAAGTATCAGAAGGGTTCATTTGCAAAAACCTATATCTTAATTTTTCTTTATTTTTTATGTCCAATGTTTTTATGTTTGGTTATTTTGACAATAAATCTCACATTTTGTATTATGCACTCAAGGGAATATCAGTCAAACTGGTGTTGGTTTATTCATTTTAAGAATGGCTTTTATCTATATTTTTCAACAAGTCCTCCAAACCATACGACCATATAAGTCGTTTGTTCCTACTCATTAATACGATCCATGAGCATCTACTAAAATAGCGCCCCTAGTGGTCAGAGTAAATACGACCCATATGAGCGTTTTTCGGCCTCATACATAATCGTTACGTTCACGGTTTTAAACATGCTGTTAATGTTGTAAAAATGGATGTTGGTGCGGTAGGTTTAGGTTTAGGCAACAAAACAGCTTGGTAGGGTTAGAAAAAAGGTTGTGGTTTGGGTTAAAATCACTATATGTCTGCATCACGTGCCACAGAACGTCACATGACGCAGCCAAACATCAATATGGGTCGTATTTTACTGCTTAAACAAACGTCAGCTGCTGTTGTTTTGCGCTGGAGGACAGTCTGACATTTTTGCAAATGAATTCTTCCCCATCCAATTTAAAATAAATTGCTTTCACAAAATGTTACTTTCATGCAAAATTAAGTGAAAAGGTGAAACAAAGATGACGAAGAAAAAAAAACATCCTAATTGGAGTTGGGAGATTGTGACTCAACAATAAAAGCAGTCTTGCTTCAGGAGAAGCCTTTATCAACATTTTCCCAGATCAGCATTGCCAGATGTTCAAGTTCATATTGCCTTTCGTGAACAGTCAAATACCATTCAGGCTCTTTGGGGTAGAGTAAGCACGAGCATGCAGCAGGAGACAACCCTTAATCTGCTCCAGACTCTGTGGTGTAAAATGCAATGTTATGAATAAAAGAGAGCATATAAAACACGGAATGCAGCAGCTATGAAAGAGAAAGAGAGAGAGAGGGAGAGAGTGTGTGTGTGTGTGTGCGTGTGTGTGTTTGTGTGTGTGTGTGTGTTTAAAGTCTGTGTCTACTATTTGCCTGTGGATAGGCATGTGTGTGTGGGGGGGTCCTGCATATCTTAGTGCAGCATATGTTACAGCATGTGTTATGGTGTGTATGTTGGAAAGCTTATGTGTATTGTTTGTGGTATTGTCTTGGTGTTAGTATTTGCACATGATACCGCTGTTTTACAAAGTCTCTTTCTTTTTCTGTTTGTGCCGCTGCTATGCAATTTTGGAATTTTATAATTCACAGCAAGGACACTCATATTCTCCACTGCTTCTCAGTGAATGAGGAAAGATGAAGATTCACCTCTGTGAATGTATTTATTTTCTCACCATCATGCGTACAAGCTGTCCTACATTTATGACATTGATTTTCAATTGCCCCCCTTTGCATTGCAAAATAAAAAAAAAAAAAGAAAGTAAATAAAAAATGCAATTGTCTTTAGAATAAAAGCAATAATACTAATAATGTTGCACTTAACTTGCATATCATCGCTGTCAGGCGGAAACCTTGTATCTCCATAATATTGTCTTTTTTTCATGAATCAATTCTATTGGTTACCCTTTATGTCTGCCTGTTTTTTTTGTTTTTTTTTGTTTTTACAAATATTGAACCAATAAAACTTATTAAATAGCTCAGTCAGATGTTTTCAGATTAGCCTTTTTTCATTTCCTGAAAAGTAATGGTTTTGGATATACAAGGTTTTCGCTCGACAGCGATGATATGCATGAATATGTCTATGAGCAGCAGTGTTGCAGTCCTCTGTTGCTCTGAACATTATTTTTTTTTCCGTTGATGCTTCACTGTTCTGGTGCATCCACTGTCTCCTCCTCACTGTGTCTAACTCTTGTACTTTGCCATCATTCTCCTCCTCTTATGGCTCCTTCCTCACACAGATGGCTTTTAAAGCACCTGTATTATGGGTATTATAAAGTTTGCCCTGTCTGGATCTCTCTCCCTGGCTCAGACTCTGGGTTAAAAACAGTCCATGACTCCTCTCTCCCTCCTCTCTTTCTCTGTCTATCTCACCCTCTCTGCTCAGTTGCACGCTCGTCTCCCGCTGTCTTTCTCTCCCTTACTCTCTACGTCTCTCTACCTCTCTCTCTCCCTCTCTGTCTAGCGCTCGGGCCTTGTTTTGACTAACTGGTCCTGCAGCCGAAGTCTCCCAGGAGCGTGCACCACACCCCAGACCAGAGTGGAAACTGGCTCAAGTCGCAGTCAGAGCGAGGCCTGGAAAAATGAAGGGGGGAGGTTGGGGAAGAGGCGGCTCTGTGTGTGCACATTCGGGTCTGTGTGTCTGCGTTTGCGTGGCTGGCTCGCCCCGAGTACCCTCGACCACTTGGGCTTTGTACTATTTTACATCTGCTGCTTCTTCCTTCTTCTGCACTTCCGCTTCTCTACCTTTCACTCGCTAAGTGTTGCTGAAAACCTTGAATTGTCTCTATTTTCGCTTGCATGCAGGTAAAGAGAAATTTGTTTTGGAGGTTAATGTAATCTGTTGCCAACAACAACAACAACAACAACAACAGCAACAACAACAGCAACAACAACAGCAACAACAACACAAAGTGTATCTAAAAAATGTGGATGAGCCCCCATTACTGGGCATATCCTCCAGCCCATACCAGGCAGTAGCTGGGTTTGCTGCCATTGTTTTCTTTTCAAATTCCAAAGTTGTGTTTCGTCTCACTTTTTTTCATTATTTTCTTTCTCTCTTCTTTCTCTTTCAGGCCTTTTTCTGCACTTAGTCATTCTTTCTCCATCCTCATCTGTCTGCTTCTCAACAATCTCTTTCTGTGACTCACTCACCTTCTCTCTCATCTCTCCTTCATCTGTCTCTGCTGCTTCTCTCTCCCCCCCCACCATCTTCTCCTCCCCTGTTTGTAACCCCTCTCTCTGCACGTATGGAGGTAGCCCCGTTGTGTTTTTTTCGGGGTGGTGGATGGATGGGGAGAGGGGGGCTGGCGGTGAGTAGAGGGGAAAAAAGGGCCAGTAAAACAAAGAGAGGTTGTCTGCAGGCGAGGCAGGCAGGAAACGCAAGTCTCCCAGGACTCTCCCCCAGTCACTGCTCCTTGGCTATCCTGCCGGCCCACACCAGATTGGACCTGACAGCCCCGCTGAGCCACGGCAGCCCGCTTGTTATTTGTCCCCTCTTCTCCTTCTTTTTGTCTCTCCCTCTATTACACTCTCCTTTCTTTCATTCTTTTGATCATATTCTAATTTATTCACTTTTCTTTTGCTTTGTTGCGAGCTCATATCCTTGGTTTCACTTCATCCGTATGTTTTTGTCACTTGTACCATCTTGCACTTTTACTCCATTTTGAATATCCCTCTTTTCAGTCACAGACTAGACCCCCTCTTGTCATCTGCAGACAGGAATAGGCCCTTTGCTGAAATGTAAAAAGAGGTGAAAAGTTGAAAAGTTAGAAATTAGTGAAGAGATCAAGAGGTCCCTGAGCAGCAGGAAGTCTTTCCATTGGTGGATATTCTGCGAGTAAGGAAAGGGAAAACAAGGCAACAAAACATCCTTTGAAAGTAGCACAAGACACATAAGTGGATTTGAAGTGTTTTTACATTTTCAGTGGAAGATTATGAAATGAGTAAAACAATGAAACACTTATGTGGCAGGTTACCAGGGCAACTTTGTTTTTGTGGTTGCAGATAGATAATAATCTAGAGTTCAGTTGTGGTGAAAGGAGAAATAAGGAGTTTGAGTTTGTGTTTTTGTTGTTTATTTGAAGAAAACCAGGGTGTCAATTTGTCCTGAACCACAGGAGGGCAGTATTGTACAGTGTTCAGAGATGGCCGTACATGAGGTGGAAGCTGATGATGGATGTTGGTTGATGTCACTGTATGTTCCTCTGGTGTGGCTTTATGTATGAGGTTATATGAGTCAAGATGGCACACAAAGCCCGAGTGTGTTGCTGTAGTGAAAACATTTGTTTCTGACACATTAAGGCTGAAAAGCACGCCCCTCTTACAATAAGTCATCGTCAAAGTGTGTTTTGCACACCAAATTGATGGACTTTTCAAATAATTAACATAAATAAGATTTATAACATTTAGGCAAATACAGGTACATATATTACAGTGATTCTAGGGACATACAGGGACATATATTACAGTAAATTTAGGGACATACAGGGACTGTTTTGTTTTCAATGACTGATAGTTTATCATATGAGTTATTTGACTGCACTGGTTAAAACATGGTTGAGAATAATTTGCAAACATATAAATATTAATGTCTGCCAACCAAACACCTACGCACACAACTACACACACAGAATGCATTTAAACTCTGGGATCAACACGCTCGCTCACTTCTGAAATGTCAAAACATATTCTAGTGATCTATTCAGGTTGGTAATTAATCATGCATATGGTGTAAAACACAAGCAGTAAGCCACACCTTTTCTGTGTTTGAGATGAGGACCTGATGCTCTTTATTAGCATTTCTGCAAATGACAGATGTTACTTTTGTACGTCTCATGCGTATGATATTAACATTTCTAAAGTGACACAGTTCAGATCACAGGTCTATGAGCTGAGGTGGTGTCAGCATCAGACCACTGTTCAAGACCAACAAAACTGGGTATTTTTTAACGAGAGGTCAGCCCAAACCACAATGTTTTTCCTAAACGTATACCCACCTAGTTTTTGTTGCCTAAACTTAAATTTTGTTTGAATTCACAAAACTGCGACCGTAGTGAAACGTCATAGCTTGGCACGTAAAAGTGATATCAAGGGGTCCTGACAGTGTAGTGGCGTGCAATTTATATATATGCCTTCCCATGAGATCATGTTGATATCCGCTATATATGAAACATACAATGCCAACATTTATTCTGGCGACTGGGTTGTTATTAGCCACACCATGCTTCATATTTGCACTGGTTTTACAGATTGAGTCTTGCTCTTTCTCTGTTGAGATTCAAACCACCAACTTTGATCGTCAATATGCCTGCTTCTCAAAAGATTCTGCCTATACGCTGATGGGAAATGGGATTGCCTCTTGACCTTCAAACAGCTTGCATATCCTAGCAACAACCTCTGTCATCACCATTACACTGTCCCTATCTGCTGCCCTCAGGGAGAAACTGCTGACAAAAAGATTTGCAGGTCATGACAACACTGTGACACACTAGCATGTTGCAGACAACACAGTGTAAAAGGATATCTAGCAACAATAAGCTTCATATTTCCCTGAATTCTGGCAACTGATTGAACTGTTTTAGCCAGCAATAATGCGAACCACCAAGGCTGCTGGCCAGGTGCTCTGTGAATGTACCAGGGTATTTTTGAGATGTTGCCAGG
This sequence comes from Heterobranchus longifilis, assembly GCA_028570985.1. Taxonomy (NCBI): domain Eukaryota; kingdom Metazoa; phylum Chordata; class Actinopteri; order Siluriformes; family Clariidae; genus Heterobranchus; species Heterobranchus longifilis. The sequence goes on along the minus strand of JAOVVB010102747.1, from coordinate 11,599 downwards.
GGAAGAATACATCCTCTGTTTTATCTGCTTGTGTCAGAGTGATTGATTGTTATTGGAAGCTGCCCAGCTTCACACTCAGTCAGGTTTGAGCCACAGACACACAGCAGGTAGAACTCATGCAAACTGGTTTATCAAGGTTTCATGAAAGCTGCTTGTGTGTGAAGACAGGGCTGAGGGTGAATATCGGGCATGTATTGTCTACGTGTGTGTCTCTGTTGTACGTTCATTTTCATCAGTCCCTTTATTTGTGGTCAGTGTGTCGCAAGCTGCTCAGCCAACTGTACTCTTAAAGATTGTGCCATCTACATCTAAACCATCACAGCGAGCCAAACAAAACCACACTGCCACGTCCAGCATCTCCAACCATGTTTTGATAGATTTATTGATGCCATTTGGCACTGCTCTCCGTTTCCCTGTTTTGGCTGTTGCAGTCCTGTGATAGGCACATGACGATCTTACTGTAGTTGAAAGGTGTGTTTCATCCATCTGTTTTTATGCACATTTTCAATTTGCGCACAAAAAATCTCAGTGCAAGCGTCAAAAATTCTAAAAAAATCTTTTTAACGCTTGTATGAGGTGGAAAAGTTGATGTATCAAAAAAGGCAAAATGCGACAGATTTAGCAAATAAATGATGTACATGAAGCATGTTGCTTCATCTTCATCACTCCACGCACATCTGATGTCACCTTCCTCACATTAATACATGAAACAAACAGAAATATTTTTTTATTGTTTGTTTTTTTACTGGCACACTTAATTATATCATCTTGTTGCGCACTCTTTTTTTGCCATGGTATAATGGTTTTCTGACTGGAGAATTGGCGCCACCTACTGTTTATCTTGATGAACCAACTCCTAATAATCACATTGCGATAGTGGATGAAAATAAGCATTCATTCGCACGTTTGTTTTTCAGATTTCTCGAAATTTGGTTAAAATTTGCGATACATCTGAATGGAAACCTGGCTTCACACAGGCCAACTTAGAGATTTGACTAAATACAAATATTTTTGGTCAGACAGATTTCTGTAAGTGCATCCACTGATCTTGTATGGGTTGTACATATGTGTATTTCTCTCTTAGGAAAAAAGCAACAAGAAAATTATTATTATTATTTTTTTTAAATAAACTCAAACTTCCCTTCTTTCCTCTCTTTTTGTCAGACCCTTCATATGATGCTGTACGGCGGACAGGATGGTCAAACAACATGCACAGTGGCAAAGGTAAGGACACAAACATTTTTAAAGGATCTTACGCATTTTTGACAGGACATTGAACTTTGAGCTGTAACCTACTGATAGGCACGCGATTCTATTTTTCACTTTATGTGGTGGAACTTTATCATCTATCCAGATTAAAACACCCACAGTATTTGCAACTGCTTTAAACCTAACCACATCACACTAGAGGCAGTTCCAATATCCACGGAGTCTCGACATGTAGGACAGACCCCTAAAGATTACATCTTCTGTTGTCAGAGCAAGACCAGACGGTCAAAAGAACTTTGTTCAGCCACCAACTACTGCCTTATTTACTTTGGCCCTCTTGATGCGTAATCTGGTTATCTGTAGCCACCATACGTTTTAGCGCCCCCCACCCCCCCATCTCCCTGTTGTCCTCCACTGATTGCTTTTCTCTCTGCAGGTTCGCCGGTGGTTACTCAGAATGTGACCAAGTCCACTGAGCAGCCCAGAGCTCAGCCAGGTAATATCTTCTTGAGCTTGTAGTATAAGCACAGGCTTAAAGGTCCCATATTGTAAAAAGTGAGATTTCCTCTTTTTTTGTTATGAAGCAGGTCTAGGTGCTATATAAATACTAGAAATGCACACTGCACGTTTTCAGAAGCTGTGCCTTTAAACGAGCCGTCGGGACTTCCGTAAGTTTGTGATGTCACAACTATATAATTGTGCAAGTATAACAGTAAAAATTGTGTTAATGTAGCGTGTCATGATATATGAGTTGAGTGCTCAGATGTGCAATGAACATGTATTGATATTGAGTGGAATAGGGTCTATGTCAGTGGGGGTCCCGGGCCTTGTTAATGAGGCCAGATGCAGTCGGGAAGAAACTGTTCATGTAGCATCTTAACAGACCGCAGTCTCCTGCCAGAGGGGAGTTTTTGAAACTGTTTGTGTCCAGGGTGAGAGGGATCTGCCATGATCTTTCTTGCAGGCCTCGGTTACAGTCATTCCCTGGCTGCAATGATGGTGCCGAAACGCAGAGAGTGCAGATCAGAGCAGACTGGGCTTTTTGGGGGTTTTAGCGTTTCAGACAGAGGGTAGTCTAGCAGGCTTACCAAACAGTGGGGGATAGCTTTACTTCCTGTCTGCACAGGAAGTCTGTGTCCGTGTTCCCGTTCGTCCCCTCACTACGGGAAAAAAAAACAACAACCTCCGAGCTATCAACCTACATGCTGAAAATGACAAGTTTTGAAGGTTTGGATCGAGTAATAAGGCAGGCCTGCTCTGTTCTTTCAGTGACTGTAAAGATCTGCAAAAAATATGTTCGTGTAGGTGTTCCCTTCCGACACTATTTTGCAGATGCACCTCGCCCCACCCAGGATGATTATGATTGGTTTAAGGAAATACAAACAGGCCAGGGAGTTTTTCTCACTATTCAGGAGTGAAAGTACACTCAATCCAGACTTTCGCCCAGCAGCACTGTGGAGATAAGTCTGGTTATGCAAGACTAGACAGAGGGTGATTATAGGTCGGCTATATTCAGACAGACAGTATGTGAGAAAAAGTATGTTTTTGATCATTAAAGCATGTAAACATGTTCTAATAGAAACCCAAAATACAACCTGTTAATGAGCATAATAGTTGGCCTTTAAAGCTAATTCACCCGCATTGATATCAGCTTCCCTTTGTGCCAGTTGGCTTGTTAAAAAATGATCCTCTTTATGTTGATATTCAAGACAGTCAAGCATGATTATTATTATATGTCCATAAGAGAAGTGTATTCGCCAAGATCCTGAAATGTGTGCTCTTTGTAGATTTGCTTCTTTCACTGTTGTGTTATAATAAATTAGACGAGCGCAAAACAATTGTTTATAAGGGATTCACCAGCAATTTAATAATGGACTGTTTGTAATACAGTCTTCCACTAAGCTTTGAGGGTTTACTCGTGTTTGTAGTTATTTTCTTACCTCTCAGCCACACATATATGAGCAAGTGTAAATGGTTTTCCCAGCCAACTAGTTATTTAGAGGGGCACATTAATCCGAACACACTAATACAAGACTGTAACAGAATGCGCTCTCCTTTTGTAATTGTTTTGCACATTTGAAGAGTGATATTATAAGTAAAAAGAATACAGAGATTTTTTTTTTAATTATCATCATTATATTATATCATCAGCAGTTGCTCAGTCCTTCCATACTAATTAGTGTGTGGGTCACATACCATTATATCACCACAGTAATCAGAGTGTAGACCAACAAAGTTCTCCTTTTGTCTGCAGATCCTTACCAGATTCTGGGTCCCACCAGTAGTCGCCTAGCCAATCCAGGTAAGATTTTGAGCACCGGGTGTCTTTTCAGGTGCTGAATAAAAAAAATCAAACTACAGCAATAATCAGAAAAAAAAGATCTGCACACTGTATTAAAAGCTCCCAGAAATCTTAATGCAATGTTCTTCTTCAGGCATTGTCAAGTCACCATCACAAAGCAGAACAGGTGATCTATAGACACAAACACATTTCAAACTCAGGTGGTTGTGATCTGCATGATTGAGAGTCAATCTACTCTCACGCTGGACCAATCAGAGCAGAGCTGAATGACACTGAATGATACTCCCACATGGGGGGAACAGGCATATATTAAATACAGTCACATCAAGCGTTGAGTCAGATATATATCAGAAATCTCACAAATCATCTAGAAAAGACATCCATTATGAAAACTACTGTATAGAAAAATAGAAAATGTAGAAGCACTGATATATTACTCTAGAAGTGCACTGCAGATCGCAGCCCTCTGCTAAGGCCATGCCCTATCTCGCAGTGTTAACAACATTTTAAAAATAATTTGTGTATCCGTCCTGTGTTTTGGATCCACTCTAAAATGTAATGGATTCTTCCCTGGCCCATGCTAAACCCTTCCATTCATTAAAATCAGGCCAGTAGTTTTTCCATAATCCTGCTGAAAAACAGACAAACAAACCAACAAACAAACCTCCTTGGTAGAGATAATGAAGTAATCCCTTTAAGTAATCTATTTATAAAGAGAGTGACTCTATTCAGAATACCACAAATTTTTTTCTATTTTAAATACGTAACCCCATTACTTGTATTCCATTACTCCCCAACCTTGACTCTTGGTGTACGTGTCCACCACCAGGTTCAGGCCAGATCCAGCTGTGGCAGTTCCTTCTGGAGCTCCTGTCCGACAGCGCCAACGCCGGCTGCATCACCTGGGAGGGCACCAACGGCGAGTTCAAGATGACGGACCCGGACGAGGTGGCGCGGCGCTGGGGCGAGCGCAAGAGCAAGCCCAACATGAACTATGACAAGCTGAGCCGCGCGCTGCGCTACTACTACGACAAAAACATCATGACCAAGGTGCACGGCAAGCGCTACGCCTACAAGTTCGACTTCCACGGCATCGCTCAGGCGCTGCAGCCGCACCCTACCGAGTCCTCCATGTATAAGTACCCCTCGGACCTGGCCTAAGTGCCTTCCTACCACGCCCACCAGCAGAAGGTCAACTTTGTATCCCCGCACCCTCCATCCATGCCCGTCACCTCCTCCAATTTCTTTGGACCCACTGCTCCGTACTGGAGCTCGCCCACTGCGGGCATCTACCCAAACCCAAACGTTCCCCGCCACCCTAACACCCACGTGCCATCCCACCTGGGTAGTTACTATTAAAAAAAACCCCACCCTGACCACACCCTCTAAAACATCCACAATGCTGACCTGCACTCCCAATGACGCCAAACCGATGAAGACTTAGATAGAGGCATTTGTCCTCTGAAGAAATTTTGCTCCTAAATGACGGATGATAAAATTGAAGGAGATTTTGTTTTTTTATTTGTAAGAATCTATAAACAACTGGATGCTATGGTCCAAAATGGAATACTACTTACCTTTACCAGACTAGCAACTATTTGTTTAAGCTTTTTGGACGTGAGTTTCCTTTGCCTTTCTCTTTCCCGTCCTCCAGAAAGCTGCACCTACAGGTGTCCTTTCCAAAAACCTCCCCAAACCAAAGTAGGACAACTCGAGTCCATCTCCCTTCCTCGCCGCGCTACCGTGCCAGACATGGGCCTATTATTTATGGGTCTCAATCTACATCCTCCTCAGTACATTATGTACATTACGCTTTCAAGCATCTGCCTTTTCTGCTTGTCTACAGCCTTGTTGGGGTTTCTTATTCCCACCACATCTTCTGTTTCCACTTCTGTCTCCATCTGCTCGTCTGTCCATCTGCATCTTTTTACGTGTGTGTGGAGAGTCTTCTGGAATTCGCTGGACACGGAGGCGCTCTCAAAGAGATGGACTTTTCTCAGCACTGAATGGAATTTTGGCAACTGGAATATGCCATTCACAATTTTATTTATCCTCCAAACTGGAAGGCTAGAGAAGAGTTAAATGGGGGAGAAGGAAGCGCTGTATGTTTTGATGACCTGGGTCATCAAGTTACTTAAAATGCGTTCTGTGTGTTGTGTGCGGAGTTCAAGATGTGCGACGTGTACAGTACAGTTGACTCGACCGTGCTGAGGGAAGCTGAGTCAAGATGTAATTGAAGTAATTTGCAACAATAATTCAACCCAGGTCAGATGTTTTCAGGGGGGCCACACACTAGGCTATTAAATGTTTGCCATGTTGTTGCCTTTCAGCCATGCCATTTCCAGATGTTTTGTTGCTCGACCATGTCAGTATTAATGTGAATGTCTTCTGGTTTGTGAAACACACGTAAAAAGGGATACCCTGCAGCGAAATCAAAATTTGTCAGATGTTTTCATTTTGAAAAAAAAAACAAACATATGTAACACCATGTTTGCTGCACACGTCTGAATCTAAAATGAAAGTGCCTTTTTTTTTTTTTTTTTTGCAGGTGTGATTATGTAGATGTTATCTACAAAATGAAAACCAGCCCAGTGGCCAGATTAAAATGTTGGCATTGTACGTTTTTGCAAAGTGCAGATATGTTATATATTTGTACATTTCATACATATCATATCAACGTGACGTAGTTCCGATCACATGCATATGAGCAGAGTTTCTCATCAGGAGGAGGGACGGTGGATGGTGTGTAACCTGGGCGAGTCGACTCAATGGGTATTTTTTAAACGAGAGGTCGGGACAAATGAGTTATGTTAACTGCTGATTTGTTATTTAAATTGACTACATAACTTACGTAAGTTATTCAAATTCAAACAACTTTATTATACCATTAGGGGCAATCAGTTATGAGCAGCTTATACAAAAACACAGTAACATACAGACTAATACGCCAAGGAGCTAAAAAAAAAAAATCTATGAATAAATAAATAATGTGTATATGTTTATGTGTTTAAACATCATATTGCAGAGGGGATAAAAGATCTTAAATGGTGGTTCGTCTGACAGGCAGGTAAAGAATAACGACAGAGAAAATGCACAAGCAGGAACATGATCAGAAAAAGCCAAAATGTTCGCTGCTTTTTGGAGGATTTGTTGATTGCAAAAGGAATTTAAGTGTCTTTGTCTTCGAACATGTGTTAACAATGCTGTTCAGGCTGTTTCTGCCTCTGACTGTGAGGCTGTGAAACCAGCAGATAAAAGAATGTAACAAATGTCCTTATTTTAACCCAAACCACAATGTTTTTCCTAAACTTACCCGCCTACTTTTGTTGCCTAAAATTAAATTTGGTTTGAATTTAAAAAAAACTGCAACCGTAGCAACCGGTATTTATACGCTTTCCCATGAGATCACATTAATATCCGCTACATATGAAACGTAGAAATGCATATCCATGGTTTTCAGAAAAGTACAATGCCAACATTTATTCTGGTGATTGGGTTGATAAGACTGTATGTTGTTTGGATGTTTACAGTGTATCCAGTTTTAGTACATGGCGTAAAGAGAAACCTAACCCTCACAGTGCCTTAACTGCTGTTTTATATCGTTTCTATTCATTATACACAAAACAGCATCTTAAAATACATAGTAATTATGTAATCATCATCTCCATGTCTCACCAGAAATCTGACAATTTTTGATTTTGAAGTGCACTCTGTCAATAACGGCTGCCACAGTGTCTCCTTCCTGTTTGTAGGCCAGTCAGGACCGTAGCGGTCAGCACAGAGCAGTGGCTCAGCAGTAAGTCACGTTAATAGACAGTTAAGTTGCATTTTACCAGGGCTGGATCCTAGTTTGAGAGCAGCATGTGTGTTTGAATGTTAGTTTCTCACTGATCTAAAGCCCAGCAAAATGCACATGAATCTCAAGTCAGGATTTCATCATCATGTAATAGTATCATGTCAAAACATTTTCAGGTGTTCAAAGCTGTTGATAGCAAAAGTATTCCTAACTGAAAATGGACACTTGAAAATAAATTACTTGGGACTAAGTAGTTTATCAGCGAACAAAACCAATAAAGTATGACGAGATGAAACAAAGAAATCCTCAGATTCGCAAACGCTGTGCGTTTGTCAGACCTATTTTTTATTATTTTATAAGCATCAGTCAACTAGGCATTAAAGCAACTTACTGTATAAATTATGCAGAGTTATTTTCATATGTGACACAGTATAAAAAGTCAAGAGAATTAAATACGAGTTGACCTCGGTCAAAAATGCAAACCTTTTTAAGTCCATTTCTGCTAAGTAGTTTGTTCAGCATTATAAGCGTTTTTATATCTGTACATTTGGGCAATACATTTTAACATTTTTTTTGTTTTCTTGTTATTGTTATTATTTCTGAAATTCGGTTGTAACATCATAAGTGTCTTTATGTGCACAAGATATTTTTCTTGTATTCCCAAAACCACAAATGCCTGCTTGAATCATAATCCAACAGCCAGGGATTCCTTTACTCTATATGCAACATGTGATTATGATGGATCTTTTCCGTTGTAAATCACAGTTTATGCCAAATAGCCCTGGAATTGATAGCTTTTCCTGTGCATTAAAGAATTACAGGTATTTTATGCAAAACAATACAAACCATATTAATATCCACAACCAGCTTCTCCTGAAAGTTTATAGCTTTAAAAGAACAAATAAAAAGGGAACTTGTAATTTGTAGCATAAAGAAATTATTCTAATGTAACTTCCACGTTTCACAAGCATTATCATTGAAAAGGGATCTGTGCTACTTCGTATATGCAATGTATTTTGGATATCAAATATATATATAAATATATGTGTATAATTTTACAATTAACCAATGTATTATTATTATTGTCATTCCTGCAATGTATGAAGTAATACCTTTTGAAAAAGGGCTTTTGTATAGGAAAATGTGACAAAATAAATGTTTTTACCTCTAAAGTTATCTTGCATTGCCTGCTTGTGGCCTCAAGATGAAGATGCAGTCGGCCTTTTTCAGAAACCAGATCTACAAAAGTAGTACAGTCATGACAGTGACCTGCACATTTTGCACAATACTTGTCTCCGTTGTGTCATGGTTTGAAAAATATCTTCCCTCAATTTTGTGACAGTTTTGGCAGCTTGTCATTACACATTTTCAAAGGGTATTATTCCTTAGCCTAGTTAAAAGAAAGAAAACAGTGTTTTTGCCCCTCCTCATTTACACAAGCTTTCTTTTCAAGATACAAACAAAGCATGCATTAATTCTAATAAAACAATCTTACACTTAATATTTTTACTGACACTGACGTGCAGCTTTTTCACCTGGATTCACGTGTTTCACTGGAAGATAAAGTGGCCTTTACAATTTGTATTTAGGCAACTTAATCTTGATCATACTTGAAAGGCTTGTTATCTGATTGGAATATAATCACATTTATGCACAAAATAACCATGACAAGGTACTACAGAAATGTTGTGTCCTATTAAGAGAACATGCACTCAGTTGCATGTTTACTAGGTACACCTAATGCAATCTAATACAACAGTCCTCCAATAAATCATGAAGATTTATATTGGTTTTTTTAAACTGTTGATAATTGAAGGCTGTAGTTTGTGGTGCTGTTGAATTGTATTGCATTATATTTAGATGTGTTTCAGATATTATTTACCACATTTAATGATATAATTAGCACTGTGTTAGTTTTAGGTGGCTGCCTGTACCTAGCCATTAAATGTAATTCAATTTAATTCAAATTAATCATTTCGATGGGAAGACGAGGATGGAAGAGATAGAAAGGTGACCTGTCTAACTTTTACAGGCTATCTTTTTTGCGATGCAAGATTTTTGCCATAATTATCACAAGTTATTATTGCAAAAACAGAGATAAACTCTGTTTACACTTTTGAATCAGCAGATCACACAAGGCCACATGCTGTGAGAGAGGAAATTGTAGGTCTAAAATCCCTTTAGGCTTGTGTACGTCAGTTTGAAAGTCTCCTCAGTATTTGACTCTTTGCATCACTTCAGTCTCTCTCTGAACACAGCTTCAAATGATAGGTGTTGGAAATGTAACAACCAGTATGTGTACGCATGTCTGTGTTAAATGGCAGCTGCAGCCTTGCAAAGTGCTCTATTAGTTTGCATGAACCATATAGACAGAAATATGTATCACAGACACAGTGATCAGCAATAAAGGGACAGTTATGGACTTGTTTTTTATGTGTTTTTTATGTGAGACTGTCCTCCAAAAAAAATGACCCCCATAAAGCATTTTACAAGCAGCTTATTACAACCTATATTTACATTTATTGTGGCGGCGACCTCTATTGGCTGTAGTAATTATGACGGGAGCAAAGGAGGAAGTCATGTAGCTATGTCACACACGGTAACTGAAGCAACGTAACAAACATACTTATTTTAACCCAAACATGATCTTTTCCTCAACCTAACCAAGTACTATTGTTGCCTAAACCTATAACCAAACTGTGACTGTTTCACAATGTTAACAACGTAAAACTGCGACCGTTACATTTAGATATCAGTATGTGTATGTGACACCTGTAGGGGCGCTAATTTGGGAAATGCTCCTGTGGGTCGTTAGCCTGGGAACCAGCCGTTATCTGCAGACCTCATCTTTCATTTATACTCAGATTGGTCAGATGGTCAGATTGGTCTGGCCACTGTCCCATTCAGATTTCCAATAGACTAGCACCTAGTAGATTCAGTCACAACCATTAATCTCATATGGGGCGGGTTTAAGACGATGATTGACAGAGGAGTGACAGTGAGGCATTTTTGTAAATAAGCAAGATGGCTGCCGCTGATGCGGGAGGTCCATCCATGCAACGCTCATGAAATACAGACCAAACTGTCAAACTATATAGGGCTGATCAAATATGAATCAAGTTTATGTTAATACATTGCCTATTTCTTGCTTCAAATGTTTTCAGAAACATATTTTTGTGCAGGCTACTGTTTAGCTGTAAAATGAGAACGTTTATGACCTTACCGCCATGTCAAAACCAAGCACTGCACACCAACCAGAGCTGACCAAATATGAATCAAGATTCTGTTACTTTATTACCTATTTTTCACCTAAAATGTTTTCAGAAGTGTAGTGTACTGATAAGCTCTAATTTGAGAAAGTTTGTGACAGGCCCTCATTTTTTCTCCTGCTTCAAAACACGTTTCGTTGCTCTGATTGGTTGTAGGTCTATCCACTTGCATCCAGAGTCATTTTGGTCTGCGTCATTGAGAAAATGGAAAATTAACTGAGAGGTTCAAGACTAATACGCATTTGCAAATTAGCCTGGCGATGCCAGGCTAGTGGGCTGTATTAGAGGGTAGGAACAAACTACCTATGTGTTCGTATGGTTTGGAGGACTTGATGGAATATGTCTGTGAGGCATGTATCATCTTTATGCTGCTTAGTCATTTCACATATTTGTCAATATTCCCAATCTTTTACCCAAGCCTTGCTTATTACTCTGTCACTTGCTACAGCAACATCCCAATGTGCAGATACACACATAAGCATACAATTATGCAGTTTATTACATATGTCACAGAGGTTTGCCTTAACTGCTAAAGCTTCATGCTAGTGTGTGCTGTTATTTCTCTAAATGGAGAGTTCTGGTTTCATGTTCAGAACCTGCAGGCAAAATAATGGACGAGCATCATCTCTTATCTCCCAAACACTTCCACTCTGTTGTGTTTGGATTGCTGTTTGCTGTCACAACTTCACTTTGTTTACAAATGGAAAGCCGTAATAGGGGTTGGCAACTGTCATTACGTTGCTTTGACCTTTTTGATCACAGTACATGTACGACATTCGGGCTTGGAAAGGTAGAAAATAATATGACGACAGAGACATTTTTAAATGCAAAAATAGCCTTTATTTCAGTGTATTTTTCCCCTGAGATCAAATACAAAAAAGACTTATCATAGTATAGTCAGTGCTGGATGCAGGCATATTTTAAGTGTTTCCTGGGAGCTTTGTTCTCTCATGTCTTCACTCAAATGGAAAAACACAACTTTAAATTAGTTTTTACATTGTTGTTGTTTTTCTAGATCCCCCC
>JAOVVB010102736.1:0-13012 GCA_028570985.1 Heterobranchus longifilis | reverse complement strand
CAAATTCAAGGACTTTGCAAGGACTTTCCAGGCCCAATTCCCTCAAATTCAAGGACCCAACATGGCATAGTTTGACACACTGTTACAACACAATTTGTATAATGAGAACTAGCAGCGTGTGAAACAATGACGCAACTGCAGGAGACACACATAGACAGCAGAACGTAGCCTATTTCCTAACGTTAAGTAAAAAGGTATCGAAACTTTCTATTTTTGCACAAAATATATACATTAAGCACTATCAATGACCCATGTCTATTTATGTCTATTTTCACAAACTTTCACAAGGCCTTGATTTTATTTCTCCCTCAAATTCACAAACTTTCAGGGATTTCAAGGACCTGTGGGAGCCATGTATACTGGAATTTAGTTCCAATTTGTTGCTGCATTTAAAAAGGTTTATGCTTGAATTGGAGCTGCACAATAAATCTTTTTTTTTTTATCATCATCACAATATCAACTTGTGTAATAAACACATCGCGAAAGACACTCAGGGAGTTAGTTAAAAGAGAATATCGGTAGAAAAAATGTAACTATCATTCTTTTCTTTTTTTTTAATTGTGCCTTTTGTGTTCACTTCAATGTTGAATTTGTTCAATAAAATAATGGCAGAAATAACTTCCTTTCAGATTTTTTAATTCAACAAGCAATTGTAGTTGTATTTTAGCAGTACACTGAAAGCAGCAGTAAGGCAGAACTGATATACCGATAAACTGTATATTTATCGCAAGTAGTATCGTTATTACAATGTTCAACAACGTTGTCACACATCGCAACATCGCATCAGCGCATCGTCAATTTTGAAGATTTGTTTTTTTTTTTTACGAAGTTGCTGGTGCACAATTTATTATTTTAATAGTTAATAACAATTGTGATTTATATCTATGTATTGATTTGTTACATTTTGGGTTGGGAAAGCAATGTTTAATTCAAGCCTGATAAAATAATGATCCCGGACACTTCCACACAGTGACGCATGCAGCTTATTAATGAAACTGGTATCAGATCGGTACTCGGTTTTGGCTGATAACCAGAGCACAGGTATCGTATCGGGACTGAAAAAGTCAGATCGGTGCATCCCAAGTTTTTTGTTTACATTTCCAAAAAACAAAAAGCGAAAGTGTATGGAATGGATTAAACTGCGTGCTTGTGTGCTCAAACCTAAGCTACAATCATTAGCATGTTCATCCACTAGCTTGCTACCTAAAGTAGTAACCATGCTATTAGAGTTTAGGTGTTTTTGGCAGCAACGATACCCGAGAAAACCTCACGTTTGCCTTTCCTCTTCTAACTTTAAGTAAAAACATACAGTTAAAAATATGAACAAGTATGTAAGCTAAGCCGGCAAACAGTATTATGTTAAAATGAGGCCTGATCTTACATTCTTTCCCAATCCTATTTAAAACACTCGGACTAGCGCTACCCGGCAATAAGAGAACGCCATTTGTTAATTCTGCATTAAACTACATGTGTACTGATGAGGATGCTGACATGTAACTTCAGTCTTAGTACTTAGCATAATATCTTGCATGAAGCTAGTATGTAGCATCAAGTGCATATTTAAGACCCCTTTTACCCCAATTCTTGTTTTAAAATGAGGAGATGGCATTTTCAACCAACTCATGAAACTAACGTTAGCTTGATTAGCTAGTTAGCTCTGAAAGTTGTCATTTCAACTACAAATGAAAAGCCTACATTTGTGTACCTCTGTCTGAAATCAAGGACACTAGAGTTGGAAAGATTAATCGATTAGTTGTGAGCTACTGAATTAATCGCCAACTATTTGGCTTGTGGTTTGAGTATTTTTTTAAGAAAAACAAGTAAAAATTCTTGGATTCCAGCCTCTTAAATGTGAATACTTTCTAGTGTCTTTACTCCTCTATGACAGTAAACTGAATATCTTTGAGTTCTGGACAAAACAAGACATTTGAGGACGTCATCTTTTCTGACATTATATCTCCCACACAAGTAATAGATTAATCAAGAAAATAATTGACATTAGTTGCAGCCCTAAAGGACACATTGTTTAAAAAATGCGTTAAGTGTTTAGAGTGGTAAATCTGTCTCCGTTATGATTGTAAACTGCATATGTCCCGTGTGAGAACGGAAAGCTTAACAAGCGTAGCAACACTCACTGAGGGGGCAGAGATTACCAAACAGTCAATTATGCTCCTCTAAAATCAGTAAAGCTGACTTAATTCAGGATAAAATGAGAGGAAACCATCCCAGATGTGATGATTTGCTCACTGAGTCGAGTATAAAGTGACAGTGAAAAAAAAGAGCACAGTGCAATGAGTGAAGAGATAGGTGACAGTGCAGAGTGGTACAGAGTAAGTATACATTTAAAATGCAGAATCAGAACAAACAGCAGCGCTCTCTGTGTCTCCTGTGTTAATCACAGCATGATCAGAAAACTGGCTGATTTAAACATTTCTTATCAGGAAACGACAGCAATTTCTCTCCTGGTGATTACGTCATAGTTTCATTAATCGTTTCCTTCCATTTTCCACAAGGCCCCGAGAACACACCCTTTCTCTGGCAAAAAAAAAGATCCAAGATAAGAGCGGTTTGGTCATTTAGGAAGAATGTACAACCACAGCTGGCCAATGTTCAACTATCAATGGCTGATTCTTGCAGAACCCTTAACTCCTGAGAAAAATATTTCACTAAATGGGGGGAAAAAAGAGTACAGAGCTGCATTAGCAAATTTCATATGGGCCTTCAAAGGCCTAGAGTCCAAATAATTAGAGCAATGGCTAACAATGTTTATGAGTCATTAATCTAGCAGGGGGCATGTGTCGTTTAGGAGGGGAACTCTAATCAAGTTAACCAATTATGGCACAGTATCTGATTTTAAAGAAACATTTTGCATGAAGAGTTGGGGAGGATCCAATTTTGGTTACAGATTTACGAGAAATGCCATTAAAGGGATAGTTCAGATTTTTTAAAGTGGGGTTCTATGAGGTATTTATCCATAGTCAGTGTATTACCCACAGTAGATGGTGGTCGGCACACCCCCAGTTTGGAGAAGTAGACAGTAGTAGCTAAGCAATGTACTGCTGTGGATGGGGGCAGCAGCTAAACGTATTTTAACCAGTTTAAGTGTATGCTATATTTATGTTATGGGTCCCAGAGTAGTTACCACAGCAACAATAAAGAATTCTGTAAAATACAGATAGTGTTCATTTTGTCATCCAAATTGCATCTTTATCTAAAGTTCAAATAAGGTGCTTTAAATATGTACATTTCTCTGAGTGTCAGTCTCTGTTATAGTCCATAATGATAACCAAAGTGTTTCAAAATACCCATAAGTCCACTTGTTTACTGCTTTGCCTTGCCATCAGACAGCCCCGTTCTATGCTCTCGTCAAAGCCACCGAGTCTGACAAAAAACTTTATTTTACCTCAAAGAACACGGAAGTTGCTGGTCTACCGCTGCCTCGGTTGGTCAGTTTCTTTGTGTTATTGTGCGACATTGTGCGACTTTGGTGCTTTAAAGGGTTTGGATCTAACAACACTAACACAAACTAACCGATCAAGACAGCAGTAGACCAGCAACTCCGGTGTTCTGAGAGGTAAAAGTACTGAAAGTACTGGGGAACTGAAGTACTACGACTTCAGTTCCCCACATGTAAACTTAAACTGGGTTGTCGGACGGCAAGGTAAAGCTGTGAAAATATTCAAAATATATCGTCCACTTAAACGGATATATATTTCATTTTGTAGCTAAAACACATTTAGCTGCTGCCCCCATCCACAGCAGTACATTTATTAGCTTCTGTGTCTGTTTCGCCAAACCGGGAGTGTGCAGACTGCCATCTACTGTAAATAATACACTGACTATGGATAAGTACGTCTTACAAACCCACTTCAATAAATCCAAAGTATCTTTTTAATGATGACAATGTTTCAATGCGGAACAAAGACAACACCATTAAAAGAAAACTCTACTTTTCGCTGATTAACAGCCAAGTCAATCTCCATTTTTCATGTAGAGTCACAGCTAAAGCACAAGTCAAATAATCCTAACAGCTGCCCAGTCCCCTCAAACAAGAGCAACTAATGGCCGAAGCAAGCAGCAACACAGACAGAAAGTAGGACGACAAATGGTCGGAGTACTCACATGGGTCTCTGCTAATGAACTGTGGCCCGGGGCTCTGCTGGGACGGAAGGGGGTTGGGGGTGCCAACCAGCTTGTTCTTGGCCATCTTGGTGTTGGCCTTGGCGAACTCCAGCCGAAGAGTCTGGGGGATCTCTGGATCAAAGCGGACCCCCTGAGATCAAACGGGAAGATGTGTCAGCTAAAATATGGTTTCTTTGTGATCCATCCATCCATCTTAGTGTTGGACAGTTGGACCAATTGATCAACAGGCTCAAATATCATAAGGAGTTGCTCAGCATTGTATATTCTGTTTTTATTATATAATTTATACTGTTGATTATTATTCATATTTTGATTAGGAATGGGTTCTTTCTTTGTCCATACTGCACAATTCCACCAAGTTTCATGAAAATTAGGCCAGTAGTTTGTCCGTAATCTGTAAACCAACAAATGGCATTTTGGGATCAAACAGTTCTGGGGACTCCCTAAGGGGAACTTCCCACTGGGGAGCTTCCCAGAGAACTTTTTTCTGTTTGCATTTGCACAAGACCGGACCGCACCGGAACACTTAAGTGACATCGTGCTTAAGCCAGCGTTTTTCATTTTGACAAGTCAAAATGTTGTTGTATTTCCCCCATCGCATATATGTTCAGTAAAGCCTGAACTTCACTGTCGGTCCATTTGTCCATGTTTTTAATTTTTTTTAGTTTTTTTAAATGGTGGTTGCCAGTGCTGCATTGGCTGTGTTTGACCAATCCATGTACACTTAAGCCACTCAGTTCCTCTTGCGCTGGGAGAGAAGCTACTCTGAAATAGGAGCTTAAAAAGTTCCTCAGAACGGCATTCAAGAACTACGATCATTCCTAGTTCTTGCAAACACAAGGAAAAAAGGGGAGTTGTTAGAACTAAGTTCTTAGAACAAAAAAACGATGGTCAGCACTGCGCACAAGTTACAGCAGGACGAGAAGACGAGAAATGTCAAGGCGTAGACCTACAGGTCCAGGGAAGCTGTCGATGATTTGTAGGAATTCTGTGGAACATGTAGCTCTTCTTCTTCCCTGTTAAACTCTAATATAATGCAGCTGGACGTGCATCAGTCTCCAGAGTCCGGTCACAGCAGCAGAGATGAGAGAGCGCTTGAGACGCTGAAACAGTTTAGAGAGGGATCAATCTAAATTTACAAGTCGCACTTCTGCTTCTAGTTATAAAATTTAGTCGCACTGTGTCCAAAAATGGTCGCAAAATGTGAGTAAATGGTCGCAGTCTGGAGCCCTGCATTGTATAATTGTGATACGTTGATTGCAGATGTTTTTAATGTATTCTTTAACACTGGGTATTCCAATTCATATATTTGAGTTCATAAATATCCTTTTGTTCCTGGAAGGTTTCTCAACAAGTCAACAATTTGGGAGGTGTCTTTGTTGAGAAAGATTCACCACATGATGACTCCAACATTAGTAACAGTAATACTTTGCTTTAGCAGCCATGCCTTAAACAACCTGACAAAATTAATTATTTTCTTCTCCACTGAATTGATGGTGTTATAAATAAGGGAGAGAGATTGATCGACTTGCTGTTTTGAAGTACTGATGAAGCAGACTAATTTAGGCTACGGAGGAGACGGTTATCATGCACGTCTTGCACTTCATTCTCAGCCTTGTTGTGTGTTGTTCAGAAGCCCATTGGGACCTGGCTGATATCTGGAATTGTCACTTTGTATATTTTTCATCTTTGAGGATTTTATGAGTGACTGCACTGCCAAAATCTCAGCGGCAAGGAAACATTTTCAGTTGCTTAGACCTGGAAGCCTGCTGTTGTAAAGAGCTCACTGTGGATTACAGTGTTATTCTGGTTGGACGCACGTGATGACGGGCGACACTCACAGCTGAAAATCAGAACCTGATGACACAAACCTGGCTCGCACAAGATGTCATTGACACCACAGTCAGACAAGCCACGAGGCCCTCGCTACGCTCTCTATGAACTCTGTAACTGTAACTCAATATCATGGCATCAAATCCACCATTCGCCGTGACATATTGCAAGCATCACCGCTTAAAGTGAGCCAAATAATTCTGGCAAATTCTTGAGATGCCAACGCAAGAAGCCTTCTGATACACCAGTGCTCGTGACAAGCCGAGCAATGGTTGCTTTCCTCTCTTACAGTTTGATCTCCACATGTGCAGTAGTCCAAATCAGTTTTTGTTCTCAATTACTTCGCCTGAGGAAACAGAAGGAATGTGACATAAACAAAGGTCTTCTTCATCCAAAAAACAAAGCAGCTATTGGTTTGCCTGCTGTGGGAGCAAAAAGCTTGGAACAATTTCATCAGCGACTATAAGCACCCTGTAATTGACCCCATTTGATTGTCTGTAAAAGACACATAGGAAAGCACGGAAGGTCAGATCAACGGAGGAGAAAAGCCGAGAGTAAAGTTCTCGTCAGCAGAAGGTTGTTTTTCTCGGCTCGTCCCTGCAGGCTCAGACAACGCTGAGCTGAAACAAGCGAGGGATGACTCTTCTCATGAAGGGGAGGGAATTAACTAGGATTGCCGTGGCTCAGTGCGCTTGCAGCTTCATGCAGTCGAGGCTACAGAGGTATAATAAGGTACATGGATATAATGAGGCCTGAGCACATCTCCGTTTCAACTGCGTCAAATCTCTACATTGCAGTACCCAGCACTTCTCAACCCAATCGCCAGGATAAATGTTGGCATTGTACGTTTCTGCAAACCACAGATATTTAACATTTGTACATTTCATATGTAGCAGATACCATCTAGTCTGGGATCGCCAGTATGGATGGGACAATAATGGATTTATGGTGGATCGCGATTAAAAAAACACTCACAATAAGTTGATCGTGGTGCATTTCCATTATCGGGATAATTGTGAATATCGTGAATATCCTCACAAACGGGAAAAACGCTACTGTGCATATTCAGTGGGCCGCATAACGGCAAAGTAAACCCGGAAGCTTGGAAACGTTTTGGCGTATGCGCCAGGCCAGCAGTTCTCATTGAACTGAATAGGCACCGTTTTGGCATCCAGCATCCAGGTCTTATAATACGTCCATGGAAAAAAGTCATAATGTTTTGAGAAAAAAAGTCATAATGCTTTGAGAAAAAAAGTCATAATGTTTTGAGAAAAAAAGTCATAATGTTTTGAGAAAAAAAGTCATAATGTTTTGAGAAAAAAAGTCAGAATGTTTTGAGGAAAAAAACTCAACATTTTCAGAGAAAAAAGTCGTAATATTTTGAGGAAAAAAAACACAATTTTATGAGAAAAAAGTCATAATATTTCTGGAAAAAAGTGATTCCAGTGTGTTTTAGTGCCATTTTAAGAGTTTTAAACCTATTTCGCTGATTATCGGGATAATATTGTGAATCGCAATTATTTTGGCCAGAATAATCGTGACATGAAATTTTCATATAACTCAACATATAAATTTCCAAGGCTGCAGACCAAAATACACATGCAAGTTGGAGCGGTGCTTGGTTTTGAAGCAGGAGAAAAAATGGCGGCCTGGTCGCAAACTTTCTTAAATTGCAGTTTAAGAGAACACTAAAATGTGTTTCTGAAAACATTTTAGGCAATACAGTAACAGAATGTTGATTCATATTTGATCAGCACTACCTAGTTTGACCATTTGATATGAGTTTCGCGAGCAGCTGAAAGTCGCCAGTTAACATGGTCAGTTTTTAATCCGTAACACCAGCACTGTTTGGTTTTGGCTCGACCGTATTCAACATGGCGGCCAGGTCACAAACCTTCGAATTTTACAGCTAAACTAAAATACATTTCTGAAAACATTTAAAGTGAGAAATAGATTTTGGTCTGAATTTCATGAGCGTGGACATATATCGCATCAGCGGCAGCCATCTTGGTGAGTTGCCGAGCGTAGAGATGTCTGCCTTCTCTCCAATGTAACAGAACTAGGTAATACTCGGCTTGTGGTGCCAAAAAAATACATTTGAAAAAACTCCACAACGATCATGACCCCATTAATCAAGAGAATCCACAGACCTTGTTGTGAGCAGTTTCATGTAGGAACTATTTTCTTTCTCCACCCAGGTATCACCCAGGTATCACTGCGCAGAAGGAAACTGATACGATACCGCTAGCTCACCTGAGCTAGCTAACGTTACAGCTCAGCCGAGGAGAACGCCAATAAATGTTTATATCTCCTGCTGTCACAAGACTCTCGTCCTCGAGTAGATGCTTCCTTCTGCACTGTGATACAGTTGGTGGGTGTAGTTCGGTAGAAAGAAAATAGTTCCAACATGAAACTGCTCACAACAAGATCTGTGGATTATCTTGAGTAATCGGGTCATGATTTCTGGAAAGAGACAGCTCATATACATATACATATATAGAAATGTTGATATGATATGTATGAAACATACAAATATATGTTTACAGAAATGTACAATGCCAACATTTTATTCTGCCGACTGAGCTGCAGTGAAATTTCTGTTATGGTGTTGTTGCGAAAATCAAGTGTTCTTTTAAAAGGTATCCTCTCTGCTACAACGGGATACAACTCCCCTTCCTTCCCTGCGTTTTCTCTGTCTTTCCCATATTTCAATATGCAGATAGATGTTTGCAAAAGCTGGCTTATCTCCATATGACCCCCCGGGACGTAGCGTTCCCCGAAAAAACAAGAGCACTGTTCAATTCTCAGCTGCACTGAGTGATTCTATGGAAACAGTCTGACTATTGTTGGCTCATAATAACATGATAATTTTTTTTTATCCTTTCTTCAACTCTGTGCTCTGCTTTGATGCGCACCAATATCTCAACATCTGAAAGTTGTGATGTTGTCACGGTCCCACTTTAGGAGGATGATAAAACTGATCTTTTTCTGTGACAAAGGGATCAACACAAACTTAAGAAGCATTAGAAAGGGTGGTGTATATCTAGACACCTTAAAAAAAAACAATGGGAAAATAAAGTAGTGTGAGAGCTGGTGTTCATTACTGTCTATCTATACGTTGTTTCAAGAAAGCTGAAGAAAACCCTGTGAGGATGGGCTCATATTCTGCCTCATCAAGGCTTTCTACTGAGCTACATTCTGAAATAAGTGAGATTAAAATTAAACCCGAGATCAATATCTGCTATTTATATGTAGAAGAAGAGCTAATGTTCCTCCTGACCTTGGCAAAGCTTTAAGAAAAAGCCTTAATTTACTCAGACATTCAGACCAATTGAGAGCAGCCGTGTACGTTTTTGTCTTTTTGCATGCGATAGAAAACGTACGAATGTCCGGACTTCCCTGATATCAAATGCATTTGCACAGAAGGCAGGGAGATGCGATTCCGAGTCATCACAAGATCTGCCAGCGCCGAGAGGAGCACGAAGAGGGCATGACACTTACGTTCAAGGCATTCTTAGCAGCCTCCGCCTCTGATCGACTGTCAAAGCTGACAAACCCCACCGGCTGGGGAGACAAGAAGACAGAACAAAAGAAAGAAACATGGTTTAAGGCAGAAAACTGAGTCGGCATTTCTGTCTGAGTGACATAGACATGTTTTTTGTTTTTTTTATTTCATTTTTTTAATATCTTACCCAACCCCCTTCTTTCTCTCTCTCTCTCTCTTATCCTGTTTATAAAACCGTGGCGACAGAGGGAGAGAGAGATGGAGGCTGGACGCTTACATTGTACAAGGAGAGTTCATCATTCAGCTCCCCTATGCCCAAATATGGGCAATGTGAGAGCCAGAAAGTGCATGTGAGAGTGAGTGTGAGAGAGGGGGGTGAAAGCTGAAAAAGGAGAAGTGATAGAGAGAGAGAGAAAAGAAGATAAATTGGAAGGGTCTTGAGAATGAGAATTTAGAGCTGTGATACTCAACTTACGGCCCGTGGGCCAAATGTGGCCCGGGATAGGGTGCCGGGCGGCCCGCTGAACATTTTGTAATTCAGACTGAAAATAATTGATTCACTCTGGGAATTTTTTTTTGATGTAAATAAGGTGCCGGAGTGCATACAAAAAAGCACAAAAATAGAGCTTGTTTATTTAAAAACGAAAGTGCTAGGGGAGGATCTAAATATGCTGCTCATTCTGTCCCTGGTAGGAGCAGTTCATGTTTATGAATCACTTGATGAAAACTTATGAAAACTTTTAAGTGATTGCATGATGGAAGAGCTTTACCTGATCTAAAATAAGAACCATAATAGAGACTTCATTCTTTTGCTGCAGACAGCTAAGGTGTCTGTCTTTCGAGTCAGCGCGTTGTACGCTGTTGATGATGTCACCACTTCACGTGGCCTTAAGCACTCATTAAAAACGAGCATGTCTCAAAAACAAATAAATAACTTATGGATTGTTAAGAAATATTTTGTTAATGTTTCTGTATTCAGAAATCTTTTGGATCAATATGTTTTGTGTGTTTATTTCGTAAAATCTGAAGAAAAAGCAAGTCCGATTTTTGTAATTCTTTTTACTTATGACACAATTTCAATACTTTTATCAATTATTTTGGATTATTGACCCAGATCACCTTTTAGCTTATGTTGTACAGATGTTATGGATATGAAGCATTTGAAGATACACCAAGAAATGACATCGCAATAAGCAAAAATACCAATGTAGGCACCATTTCTGTTGCAGAGTTCAAAGGGTTAAAGGTGAGAATAAAAATGAACAGGCCTGTCAGTTGAAAACCACACAATACATCTATTTCAGCAGTTTTGTATTCTGGTGACATCACTGTGCCCGCACTAGTAAAGGTGAGTGAGGGTGTCACATTTCTAACCGCTGTTGTGAATATGAACAAAGAATGCACTTTTTTTTTTTGCGGTGTATTTGTGTGCAGAGAGAAAATCTCCCATGGGGTTGCACTGCTGCGTGTGATCTGGAAAAGCAGTCTTGGGTTATGGGAATTTTGTAGAGAAAGAGGAGGAGCGGAAAAAAAAAAAGAAAAGAAGAAAGATGAAAAAAAGAAAGAAGGACTAAGTGAAGACGTCAGGAGGAGGAAGCGTAACAGGAATATAAATAGAAAAGGGTCTGAGATCTGGCTCTTGCTATATATGGAGATGGCTGTGTGTTCTTGGAAGGGAGAGGGAGATCGATTGATTTATGCCGTCTTTGTCATTGCCATTAGTCGGGAGGAGAGTCGCTCAAAACAAAGACGAGCCTGGGGAATGTTGTGCACCACTTTGCGAGACTTGAACATCAGCTGACGTCTGTCATGAGGAAGATGGCCATTATGAAAGTATGAGGCAAAGTGGGGAGGTGCAAACAGAGGCCAAAGTGCACAAAGAGTTGCTGAGTGTCTCACGCATTAAACAGGCAAAACTAAAAAACAGCAAAACCCGCACAGACCATATTTTCCATATGATGACATTTGAAATCCTGCAGGTTAAGTGTAGCCTTTGGATTAAACTGCTTCAATTACAATTATAGTCGCACCGATTAGTCGATTAATCAATGATTATTTACTTAACCCTTTGAACTCTACAACAGAAATGATACACCAGCCTACATTGGTATTTATGCTTATTGTGATGTCATTTCAAATGCTTCACATCCCTAAAATCTGTACAAACTAAGCTAAAAGATACGTCAATAATCCATAAAAAATTATGTTTCTTTCCGTGGAGGCTCGATTGCTAAAAGGGTGTTCACCTTTTTTCACTGATGACTTAAGATCCAGACATTCAGGAGTTTTTTTCCCAGGATTTTAACCGGTAAAAACACCAAATAAAGCAGTTTCATTGTGTTTCTCCCACGGGCTTTAGCACGGCAATTGAGGGGCGGCGAGGCGAGGTGCTGCTAACGGTTGCTGCGTTTGTTTCTCTGATAACTTAAGTTTCAGATAGGGTTTTACCCAAAAGCCGGATTATCCACAGAGGTCTCTTCCGCTCCAAAACGAACGAATCAGGTGATTTAAACCGGTAAATAAAGCAGTTTCACGTTAAAAATGTTTTTTCCAACGCAGTTCAGCATTGCTGGAGAATGTGTAAACAGAGCTAGCTAGTTAGCTGCTGCTAACCTTTGCTTAGCTTGTTTCTGTGATAACTTCAGATCCAGACGTCTGATGAAAAAATCCTTCTCTCGGTTAAAATATATAGTGTAAAGTGACCAAGATCTAAAAAGTGTATTGTATAAATGTGGCATAAAACCGGACCTGACGCATGCGCAGAGGGGATGTGATGACACCATTTACATGCATTTGGCGACCAAAAGACGCGTGCCGTGTCCTTGATTAAAATGACAGATTATAAGTTTATGGTTGATAAAGATGCTGAGTTGCTAATTGTCTTTTGGAAGTTTTTGACAGCATGCAACCACAGTGAAAGAAGAAAAAAGGGGAAAATCCCAAACCATGCAATGGGATTTTACTTGTTCTGATGAAATTTCACCACAGGAAAAAAAAAAACCTTTCCTTTGTTCTTAGTTTTAGAGGTATTATACTCGGCACATTCAATGGAAATCGCCCTAAACCCTTCTAATGAGCATGTCATGTCTTTATGGGAAACAGTGTAATGTGGTAAGTAAACTGACATCAAGCTAAATTGCTTATCTCTGGATGTGGACACCTGCCAGCTGAGCTCATTTTCAGTCCTGCGCCCCTGGAGGCAAAACTCAACCGTCAGTACTGCTCTTGTCAAAATGCTTGCTTTGACACCTCAAAATTCTTTTGCCGTCTCTCTTCCCATCCCCGCACATCCCACCGGAGTTGACTGTCTGTGACTACAAGCATACTATCCGACTGCCAAAGGCAAGTTGGTGCAACACTTTTTCCCTTCCTTCCCCCCCCCAATAAACTTTTTTTTTTCCGATTGCAGGTACGTCCTGACAAAGGGTGCTAATCTGTCATAGTCAACGAGCCAACAACACAGAGAGGGGAAAAATAGGACAAAGGAGAGATTTTTTTTTTTTTTAATTAATGTGCTGGTGAGAAATAAAT
>JAOVVB010102701.1:0-13013 GCA_028570985.1 Heterobranchus longifilis | reverse complement strand
GTTCGGAGCGCTAGTCTTCCCTTTAAAGCAGCGACTGTGCTTCAGAGCTTTAAAGGTCAAAGGTCTGGTGATCACAACCAGCATCAAGAAAAAATATACCTATAAGTCATATTTTATGATGTACAGCACCAGATAAGATTCGGGCTGCACGATACAACGCTTAAAAAAAAAGAAAGAAATCATCATCACCATATCAACTTGTGCGATAAACACATTGCGAAAGGGATTTCTTGAGTTAGTTAGAAAACTGCAATTTAAAATGTAACTATCATTCTTTTTGTAACGGCGCCTTTTGTGTTCAGTTCAGTTTGTTCAATAAAAGAATGTTGTAAATCATTTTTGTTTTTTTTAAAGCAGTTTTTGGTATTTTAGCAGTATGAAAGCAGCAGAAAGGCAGAATTAAGTACAATATCTGTTTATTTATTACAAGTAATATCGTTATCGCGTTATTCGACAACGTTATTTTCCTCACATCGTGCAGCCCCAGATCAGATATAATGTAGTTATTTTGTTATAGCTGTTGTACAATTGTTCAAACAAAAAGGTGAAAAGGTGTATTTATCCCCTATGATCTCTGCACCTGCAGTAGCGGCCCTGCCAGGAAACTGCAGAGGATCAATTCCCAGGAGGAGCTGGACTTCCACGACACATCAAGCGGGTCGGACCAATCGGAGAGCTGTGGAGCGGACAGCACGGGGGAGCTGGAGCTGGACAATCGCACTCCTGGCCAGGACCGAACCTTTGGGAGGTTAGTGAAGTAGTAGCTATTCTTGGAGTGGAGGCCCGAGATGAGGAGGCAGAGAGGAATGTAATTCTTGAATTTTTCTAGTTGATCCTTTGTTGTCAGTTCAGATGAGTTGTCACATTTCCCTCTCTTCTATTTTCTCCCAGAGACTTCCTGCTGAGCCCAGAAGAAATGACGACCCAGAAGCAGTTTCGATTCCAGCCCAAGTCCTCCTGTCCGAAATCGCAGGGGAGACCGTCCCGTCAAACTGGGGTCAGGGTCAGGTCAAACTTCAAGGTCACCGTGCCCAAACCCTTCCAGATGATGCTGAGAGAGGAGGAGAGGAAGAGGCACAAGGTGCGGACTCGCTCCGAGATCGAGCTGGAGAACACGCTGCTGAGACGGGAGCTGGAGGAGCTGCAAGAATGCCAGAAAAAGTTCCGGGCGTCGCCAGCGCCGGCGCACATACATCTACCTCTCTACGAAATGATCAGCCGTCGCCCCACTCAGCGATCCAACCGAAGCAGAAGTAGCAGTAATAATCACAGTAACCGTGACTACAGAAGTAACCAGGCCTCTGCTGCTGCTGCTGCTGCTTCACCGCAGCCGTTCCATTTCCTGGAGAGAGAGAGGAGGAAGAGGGAGGCGAAGATCGTGGCAGAGCTTGGGAGGCTGGGGCCGAAAGAGGAACGACAGGCTTTCAAGGCCAGGCCCATGCCCAGCGCGGTGTACGGAACCAAACACAGAGCAACCACCAAGACCACAAGCCGCCAGTTTCTAACCATCTGCACACTGGAGAGGGAGGCCACGGAGGGCCAAAGTGATCCAAACTCGGACCTGGAGACAGACGCGCTCCACTCCAAGTCGGACACCTCTCCCGACTCCCGTAGGCCTCAGGGATGTCCGTCCTCCAAGCCGGTGAAGAAGCAGATAGAGCTGTCCATTGAGATGGTGAAGGACCCGCTCAAAGCCACCGCCTGCAACATCTACTCACCTCTGCAGCCAGGTGGCCCCGGGGCCGGGCCTCTGCTCTCCAACAAGAGTGACTGCATCAGTGTGTGAGAGACCGTGCTCATAAATCAAAGGAAGATTAGTTGTAGATTAGATTTTTTTTTTTTTTTTTTTAAATATGTAAAGTATTGTATGTGCTGTAGCAAGGTGTTGTTTTCTTAATATATTTGTTGGGTTATTTTTAAGCTCTTAAAGGTAAATGGTAAATAGACAGCATTTACATAGTGCTTTTATTGAAAGCACTTTACAATTTGACTCTCATTTACCCATTAACTCACATACTCACACACAGATGGTATTGAGTTTCCACGCCTGATCATTGGGAGAAATGTGGGGCTCAGTATCTTGTTGAAGGACACTTTGATATGTGGACAGGAGGATGGAACGACCACAGCAGGCACCCTGCAGACTTTTGTAAATTAAATTGCATTCACTGTTTCTCACCCAAACATATTGTGTGTATCTAATTAAAGTGTTCACAAAACGTTTGCAAAGTTGATTCTTGTGAGAATTTGAAAACTACTTTGTTTACCTTACTGCTGTAAGAAGAAAATGTGGGTAAAATATAATGTGGGTTTCATACCGGGCGCAAAAATAAATTAATTCGCGCAAATGAATTTCATATAGTCAATATAAACACGCGATTAGACACGAGTTCTGGTCGGGTGGCGCGAATGACTCAAATTGGGCGGCGCGAATGACGCGATTTTCGCGTGAATCGCTCATTCGCACAAAAATTTGAACTCCAGCGGCAAATTTGCGCCGGGACAGCCAATCAGCATTGAGATCCTCCAGTGAAGTAATAACGTCAAGGACGTACCGGCGGAGATTTCATTCAGGACCAGCTGATAATCTCCTGTGTAATATAAATGTGCACTATAAATGTCTGTGGCAGCTGTTTGAAGTCATTATAAAAAAAGGTGGATAACCTATGAACTTCAGTTGCCCATATATAAGACTATAGAACCACTGAAACCAAATCAGATAAATGTATCAATTTATTATTAATCTCATTTTTGTAGCCTGTCTCTCTTTCTGTAAACAGATTGTGAGATTGTGTTTTGATGCTCAATTAATAACAGAGTTGATTTGGAGTCAAACTTAAAAATTGCGCAATGACAAGAGAGTAAATCATAAAAAGGTGAGTAAACACCATTTATGTATTTAAAAATGTAAACTGTGTTCATGTGCATTTGCCACACATGACAGTTGCAGGGCTGTCGTGGAATAGTGTGAAACCATCAGCAGGACTGTGTATTTGACTTGCAGATGCCCATGCACATCTGTGCGCATGAGACACTTCTGAAAAACACTGCTCCATAGCACTAAGAGAGGATAAAAATGTCAAAATAATAAATAATAAAAACTTTGATAACTTAACGTGGCAACAATCAATATTTTTATAATAGCAATGCATCAAATGGCAATGTGAAAGGGGTCGCTCATTGTGACGAACCTACAGAGAATTATCATCGCTTTATAGCGAGGCCCATAACTTTATTGTTTAAGTTCACACTTATGGCTCTCAGTGTCGTTTTCAGCCGCAGCAGGCAGCTGTTTACAGAAGAAAAAGCTCTAAAACCCTGCTGTACATACACTACCAGCAGACAGACACAGTTAAAGTGCTCCTCCTCCATGTTTTAAAGTATGTAAAAATACTCTGCTATGATTAATATTTTGTTTAACATGATTTTCCCACAAAAAAAAGTCAAAAATATAAAAACAAAAAACCTCTGAAAAGGGGCTGGAAGCACATCTACTCTTCTAGTGTTGTTCTATAGCTGCTGGATGTGCAAATAAGCAAATGTTTGCTGACAAGTTCACCATATCAATTGAAGATTTGATGATGAGTCAATGTTGTGTTCACAACTTGTTTCTACTGGTGGTAAAAAAAACGGCACAGAAAAAAAGATGTTCTTGCAGGTTTAAAGAAATTAACTGGTGCAGTCTCAGGTTAAACAGGTTATAACCAGTTTGCTATTGTATATAAACAAGTCACTGTCATCCACCACAGCTACATACAACATTTATATTTATTTATTATTTAGCCTATTTAATACTTTTATTTTTTTGTTGTATAAATAAATTGGTGACACTCTTTTTCTATTTTTGGGGAGGACGGGATAAGAATATAGCCTATGCAGCAGACACATTGTAGACTGTTAACAATACATTTTAAATGTTACAGTTGTAATGTTATCACTGAATATAAAGATCAGTCCTGTTTAACAACACTGTCACAGACATATAATGTCAGCTATCAGTCCATTGGTTAATGAGGAAGCTTCGCTGTGATTGGTTTGCCTCAGTAGTATGCAACGTCTCATCCGAGCAGCGATGAGTCTGTATGTCTCGCCCAGCTTAAATCAATAAAAGTTTTAGCAGCACGTCGTCGTCCTGGACATGATTCGCACACAAGGTGCAAAACAAGAAAACAGTAATACCTCAAAAGGCCTGTAGGTGCAGAGCCTAAATTGCAGCAGAAGCGCTGACACCCAACACCTCCGGACCGACCCTCCACTCCTCCCCTGCTCAGAGTGGGGTGATAGATCCATGTGCCGACTGGGCATGTGAAATATTCAACGCGCTTCCGTGTTTCTAATTTTAGAATCAGAGGGGAGTCCCATCTGATTTACGGAGAACACCGAGACAAGTCACGAGACGGAGAGCAGGAGAGCAGCAGAACAGAGATGGGCTGGCCTGCGGAGAGGATGCTGCTGCTGCATGTGGTCCGCCTGTGGATTTTAACCAGTAAGTAACGTAACCATTTACTTAATAAGCGAAGCCAAATAACCTGTAGTCTGCACAGCATTTAAGAGTAAAAGTAAAGTTCCGCTGACTTGCACGCGAGCTTTGTATGTTACTTATCACTTCTTGTCGCTTTGTTTAAAACCGCCAGCTAAATCAACGACATAACCTGCAAGGAAAACCAACGCAACACCATCCCCCCACCCTAATTTACATAAGGGAATTAGCCAGTATCGGATGATCATTTCTGAAAGGCACGTGTATTGACGCAGTTGTAAGGTTTCTTTTGTTACACTTATACTTGTCGTGGTCGATGAGATAAGAAAACGTTATGGATTGTACGGATTGTAAACCGACCCTACCTGTAATAGCCTAAAGAACGTGTGTTTTTGCGTTTTATGATTCATAAAATAAATATGTGGAAAATTATTATTATTTTTTATTTAAAATTGTATTGCTGAGCCATTGTTTCTTTGAGCCACGCTGCAGAGTTCCTGGACAGTTGTTTCCAAACAATGTGGACAATGCATGGATGTAGGGACAATATGACTTAAGGTTTCATCACCCGTGTGTGTGTGTGTGTGTGTGTGTGTGCGCGCGTGTGTGTGTGTGTGGGGCTTGGACCATGCAGCCACTAGAGGGTGTTCACCAAGCATATTTATTTATTTATTTATTTACAGTGACTGCCAGCCATCCCCTCAAACATAGACACCGCTACACACATTACTATTTGTCTTTGGCTTGTTTTATTTTTCTCTGTTTTTCTTTTCTATTTTATTCACTTTTTTCATTTTATTATTACTCATGTAGCCACAATACAATATGCAATACTATACACGTTGATAGTGAATATAGTGACCATGTCCTACAGAACATACTACAACAGCTGTTTTTTTTTTCTTTTTTCTGTATAACAGCTATCGCACAACTTGAAACATTTAAAATTCAGACCCACAGAGATCTTAAAAGAAAAATAAAATATTCTGTTTCTAATCCCAGAGTTATTAATAAATGCAAATATTTACAGCATTTGCTGCTGTATTGATACAGTAGCATCTGTATCGATAAAGCAGCATCCGTATCAATACGTGCATCAGCAAGGAGTATATGATGATTTATTGCCGTATGGATTTTATGAGCACAGCCCGAGTTAGTGGTATTGTCTCCTGTTCATTAAACACCTGATGTTACTGGTAACTGAATACTCTCATGTAAATTAGGCAACTCAGTCACGGGGACATACTGGGATTAATGATGCTTAAACGGTCTCAGCCAAAACAATGTTATCTGAGCCGCAGTGTAATGCAATATGTGCGGTCACAGTCAATTGCAATATTACATCTATAAATGCTCCGAACAAATCATGCTCCTGGTAATGCATTTGTCTTTTCTTCCCCCAGTTGGCTTTCTGAAGCTTGGCGGTGCTCAGTACCTTCCCTGCACCGTCACTCAGGTTGGTGAACAGACACTTTACAGTGTCCCGGAGTTCAAGGGGACCAGCTGTAACTACGGGTGGGCAAACGGCACTGTAAGTTAGACGAGCCAGACGAGCCAGGAATGCTCATTTCTAACATGTTCTCTGTGTTCAAACAATCCCGTCCTACATACACCTTTCTCACACATGTTTACTCATATAGTTTGTAAAGCTGTTATGATTTCATCGTCTTCCATATGTCGGCTTTAGGACTACGTGCTCGCCACTCATGGAAAGGATGTTGATGCGAAGGTGGTGATGAAAACCAACCGGACTCTTCTTACCAATGAATGCATAAATCTGATCCATTACATCCGCGACTGCATCTCTGAGGTATTACACTGTAACAAACATTAACTGCACACATTAAAGATATTATGCAGAGATACAAAGTAGAGCTATAAACGTTTATGTGAAATACACTGTTCCATTCTTAATAATATTGGTTATGTGTGACGAGAAGATTTAAGAATTGTATTTTCCTTTGAGAATGACATATTGACATTACACATTAGTGCGTTTTATTGTGAGGACTGTTTCGGTAGAAGCACTGAAAATTAGAGATAATGAAAATCAATCATTTCTTCTTAGGGGATGCAGCGCATGGCGAACTGCACCAGTGAGTATCGTCATTATCTGTCAGACTTTGCTTCATATTTTTCTTTTTTTTCCTTTCATTTTTTTTATTTATACATTGTTCTGAAGTAAGAATATCTTTCTTTTACAGTCAACTGCAGTGGAAACGCCAGGTCTCAGATTGGAGGTAGGAACTAAAGCAAATTCAAATAAATTATATTGTAGTTTATATTTTTATCAGATATGGGATACACTGGTATGAGATAACAGTTATCTAAAAAAGAAGATACGATTCAGACCTACAATAAACTTTCATCATCAAAAAAAATAAAGATTCAGATGTAAAAGTATATATAGTGGAACTGAACAGAAAGACATGAAGTGTGAATGAAATTGATTCTCTTCTCTTTTTTTTGTCAGCCGAGACGCTGTTATTGTTAAGGTTACATGTGTCATGATGTGTCACTGCTTCCTGTTGACTTTGTGTGACTGAGTACCGGAGGTGGTGAAATGATAACTGCAATGTGACAGATGTTTGACTCATTCATAAAAACTAGCAGAGGAGGAAGTAAGGCATGTTACTGTGAGAAAGTCGTATTTTTAAGAATTGTACTTTGCTACATTGCAAGTCACATCCCTTAGCAGTTTGTGAAGAGTACAAAAACAATGCAATACAATTAAGGACAACATCATTATGGGTTATGATTAAGATTAGTATTATTTTATCTTGGCATAGGTAAAAAAGTACACTACCACTAGACTCAGCATGCAGGTGCATGAGTACATTTTAACTGACCTACTTTTTTACTTATATCCGAGTAGTAGTTCCCCAAATGTTTAAATGCCTTTTTCCAAAAGCAACGAATGCCTTTGTTTAGCTTTAGGTAACACTGTTTATAGGAATTTAACCCGGGGTTTCCCCCAGAAAAGTTGTCAGGCTCGGTGGCAAGTGTCTTTTTTGACGGGGGCCAGCAACTGATGTCAGCATTAAGGGCCCTACAGTTTCTGTGATAACAGAATCAAGGACGGAACCGCGAAATTGAGAATTTACAAAAGCTACAACACAGATTCCATACATTAAGTAAGTGCTAAAAGCTGACTACAACTAAGTTTCCAAATGAGCCGCCCCACTATAACTGTAGTTTAAAAACGTCTTAAAAATACATTTAAAAGAAATCTCAGATACGTAGGCCCGGTCAGCCATCAGGCTTGCAATACACTGGAGGAATCCAGAGCAGGTAGGGTGAATTGACAGCAGTATAAAGAGATATTTTGCTGATTTAAATCCAGCTCTGTGTCATCTTAGTGTGAAGTTCTGTGTGTAAATGAACAGTGTTTGGCTTCTCTACGTGGGCACAGAATTCTCCGTGGAGCAGAGCACCGTAGATCTGCTGAAATCCCCCGGTGCGTCTTCTGAAATCCGCCGGATGACGTGTTTGGTCACATCTGAGCAGACCTCCGTTCTGTGCTCTGCAACCACGGAGGGAAGCCAAACACCGTTCATTTACACACAGAGCTAAGATGACTCAGAGCTGGTTTAAAATCGGCAGTATTTCTTTAACACGTGGACAGTGTGTTGCTTGTGACACAGCTGCTTGACCGGCTTAGTCATTAATTTGCTAATAAATTGTAACACAAATCTGTGGATTATACAGTACAATGTACTGTATAGTGACTAAGCCTGCCGTACCTCCTAGATGTATTGCTTATGCTCTTAATGGAGCAGCATTAAGGTTTGTTCAGACAGAACACAAGGTGATTTTAGACATGGCACGATTACATCCCAAGTCAATAGAAAGATTGTGATGAGCAGATGCTCTTGAGGCGAGGACGTGCCAGCACAAATTTCAGCTTGAGAGAAAAATGTGGGCTTACCCTGACAGCTTTACGGATCTGCTTCATAAACATTGACAAACAAGAGGTGAAAGGAGAGAGACTGGAGGGAAAGACAGAAAAAAAAAACTTTTGCTTTCTGTCTGAAAGCACCTTAAAGGAAGTGTTCGACGTTTCGGGAAACACGCTTATTTGCGTACTTGCAAATTGAAGAGAGAAAAAGATATACCAAGGTAAATTCCTTGTATGTGACAATAAACTTGTTTCTGGTTTACCAAAAATGTCAAACGTTTCCTTTAAGAGAGCTATATGACTCCCTGTTGTTTTAAAAGAAACCTATTTTTTGTAATCTCTAATGATGTTAGCTAAACATGCCTAATCATATTTGAATTAATTATTGGACTTTTGAATTAAAATAAGACTAAATAAGTTGCTTATTGGTGGATTAACTGTCAAACAATCTGATCTCTTGACAGAGATTTCCCGCTACTGGATCATCGTCCCTGTCGTCCTGCTGCTGCCGCTGCTGGGGTTCCTGTGCTACTGGTTCAGAGAACATATTTCCAGGTACTTTTAATCACGTCATTGTATAACATGACCCTCACTGTCCTCATCTGGCATGATTTCTAATGCTCTGTTGTTGTTGTTGTTGTTGTTGTGCTGCTGTAGAAGACTCGGATGCTTTTACACTTCTGTGAAGACGCAAGACGGTGGAGGACCAGTGTAGGCAGAAAGGTGCTTTTCTTTGCACTTTCTACAAGGGATGTAATGATTTGATCAAATTCCTTTTTCTACTTGATCTGTTACATCTGTTATTATTCTATTACGTAGGTTAGTAGACTGCTATATGTCTTGATTAAGAACGTTTTACAGTGTTTCCCTACATTCTTTAGTAGCAGTGTGCATTGCATTACTACATGACCTCTATACGATTTGTCTTATATACTGTATTCATGTTACAGTTATCATTACGTTACTGCGTAATGAAGGATTGGGTTTTAGGTGGCAAACTATTAACATAGCTAATTAGTTTCTGATCAGGTTCCTACAACTCACTCCCCGTCATCCAGTGCCACCATCATGTAAACATGCCACTGCTGCCAGAAACATATATATTTTCATATATTTACATGTATCATTTCATGCTGTAGTATAACAAGTTATCCATGAATTTAATCAGCATGACAATCATGTGTACATCAATGTGATTTTTGAAACTATCTTCATGGTGCAAGCAAACACACTGTGACAGATATTGAGATACAGTATGCTAAGTATCTTCTTGCCACTATAAGCTTAATTTTACTCTTTCATTATGTTTATACGACTAACTATGCATTGCTTTTTTCTGTTATGACCAAATATTTTTTTATCAGTGCCTTTTATGAATTTTTAAATATTGTATTCCTCCTTTTTCATAAATTATGGCATCACAAAGGTGAGACTTTTCAAACAGCAAGCCCCATCTCTGCTTTCCGTTATATTCGAATATATTCAAAGCAGCTTCTCAGCCCAGTAGTAAGATTTTTATTGCAAACAAAGCACAAAGTATTTTTAACAGTCTCAGCCATGATAACAATTGAACAGCCATTAGCTACCTCTGCCATTAATTGGTGCACAGATGAATAATTCTTGAGGCTGTGGAAGCTCCAGGCTCTCTGCGGCACCAGTGAGTGCACTTTGAGGACCGACGGCCACTAATTTACTCAGGGGCCTCTGTATCACAAAGCATTATCAGCTTAGTCTGGCTTTCTTTGGGTGATTCTACACGGTGTCACGAAGCTGGTTATCAGCAGGTTCTGTTAACCATAGGTTTATCTATTCAACTTTGTGAGTTTAGGGTTTTTATTTATAAGAAACATCATCAGAATCATGGAGTACTTAAGATTATATGAGATGAAACTGGGACACCAGTGAAACTTGGTTATGGCAGCAGCAAAAAGTGATAAGTATACAAAATAATAAGGCAACACAATGTGAACGGATTAAGAAACTGTAGAAACACGAGAAATATTATCCAGATCAAGAGTAAGGCTAAGCCTATAAATGCGTGCAGGAATGATTATATATTATATATATGTCTCATGATGTACAGACTATTATGAATATGTGAGTGACACATTAAAAGTAAAAAAAAAAAAAAAGCAATATAAGACGGTTTCAGTTTTCGGTTTCGATTGTCAAGAATCCTGTCGGATATTAAAGAAACGATGAATTAAAATGCAGCGATAATCGTTATTGATTATGTAGTTAGTTTGCTAAACAATCTCTGTTTGTTTTAAAACCAGAGTGCACAGGGAAAGTCTGGAAGAGTAAAGTGATTCATTTACTGACATAAAAATATAAATGGCTCTTTTTTTCGTGTCACTGTAAACGCAGTCCTTTTGTCCATGTTGGGACCCTGTAGGAATGAAGCGATCTGATTGGTCAGTCGGTGGGCTGTTGACAGGTTTCCATAACTCAGACGCAGGTTAAGCCTAAAGATAGCTGACTAAGCTACCAATCTCGCTTTGTGATACAGACTCCAGGTTCACTCAGGACCCCATATTGGTGTTAACGTTAACCTAAGCTGTGGAAGCTATTTCACTTGTAATGGAGCACCAGAGCGTGCGCTTTCAGTGTTCTGTAGCATTACAGCCTTTAAACTCAACCTAAAGCCTTAACAAACCTGCCTTAATCATCCCTTTACTTTTGCTAAAGCTCCACTGTGTAGAGAAATACATAGTTCTTTAAATAAATATTATCTTGCCAAGTGTGGATAACATCTGATAATGCATTATATTATATTATTATATATGTATATATTCATACCTTTGGGTATTACACTACTCAATAGAAAATCCTAAATCATTAGGGGTGTCACGATGTCAATTCTAAATCCAAAATCGACAGAAATGAGCTTATAATTTTGATTATATCAATAATAATAATGGTAATTATATATGAATAATAATCTAAATCAAAAGCAGGATCTGTGATTCCCCCATTTTAAATACATTATTTAAATTTGACCATATGGTTTTAGTGTGGTACATTTAAAAAAAGGCGATTATCACACTTGATACCACGTAGCCTATCTTTTTAAATTAGAATTTTAAAATTTTATGAGAGTTGTCGGGGCATAAAACCAACGATCTGTTGTATTGATCTTTACGATTCCAGACGTGATAATCTGAAATGGCGCAGCCGTTAGTGCTGATAAAAAATGTTTGAATCGTGGATTTGGAGAATCGTGACATCCCTGTAAATCATTTGATAATGATACTTCATATCTAACTTATATATAATATATTTAACAATATAAATATGTATTTAGATGCCTTATATTATGCATAGTATATTATCACATAAATTACACTATAGAGGGTGGATACAATATCATGTACAATGTAATGTCAGCCAATACAAAATCCTATGTGTTTGTACACCTGAGTTATAGAGAGTGAGTGGTGTATTGGATTGGATTGCATTATATTGTGAGGGGATTATGTCCAGCCATTTTATGTCTTAAGTCTGCAATTATAAGTCATAAATCAATCTGTTAACTCTACCTGCCTTCTGAGATTGTATATCACTTTACAGCCATGTAGCATTTACTGTATCAGAAATCTGTTCTTTCATTGTGATTTGCTTTTGTTGTCAAAAAAAAATAAACTTCCTCCTATATATATACAACAACAGAGGTGTGTACTTTTATCTGATGACTTCTCTCTGCCAGTGAAAACGGGTAAGGTGGGGGGTGTATGCTGTGGTGTGTAGTCTTGTGATAGGAAGTGACTCATCCAGGGGTGTTTATGCTCTCAGCTTTCTCTACCACATTAATGTACTCGAGACAAAGCACTGCGTTCACAAGACGGCACGTAGACGCATTTCTACAAACTGTAACCTGACACCAGTGTTTCCTCTCTGGTCTGACAGATTCATTATCTTGACATGTTGAGATAACTGTAGAAGTGGTGAACACCGTACTGATAAAGAGTGGAGAGCCTTTCTGGAGTTATACAAAAATGCATCAAATGTCTCCTGCAGATTTCTTTTTAATGACATGTCATATGACAGAAACGTGTTCCAGCAAACAGCAGCCAGAAACTAAACGGTGTAATTTACTATAAACTTCTGATAAGAGGTCACGACAGGAAGCATGGTGTGGTGGCGGCTGCCTGGTTCAGACAGAGACACACAGACACACATCAGAGCAGGAAGCAATGCTGACTTTAACCTCGTAACGTCCTGTTGTACTGCATAACAATCTGGCAGGTGTGACTCAAGCCTGTGTACTCACTGTAATATCATCAGAAAATATAATTTCCTCAATTTTGATAACTTTCTATTTTACACCGATGCACGCCTGATGTTTAAAATTATTCATAATCTCGCCCCCCCTCCTCTTAGAGGATGCCTGACTTTTCCTGTCAGTAGCAGAGGCAGCGGGACCAGAGCATCTACGAGAGGCGACTGGGCACCGCGGTTCAGAAGGATGACCTTTGACCAGTCTGCTTTCTCAGTTCAAGTACTGGAAAAGTGGAACTCCAAACCCACAAACATCAGAGTCGGAAAGCTTTGCAATGTATAAAACCAGCCTCAAGCTTTGGCTAAAGTCAGCACAAAAGTGTCACCACCAATGATTGCCTTGTATTTACTGTATTT
>JAOVVB010102663.1:0-13014 GCA_028570985.1 Heterobranchus longifilis | reverse complement strand
TGTCTGTGTAGGAGTTTGTGTGTGTTTGTGTGTGTGTGTGTGTGTGTGTGTGTGTGTGTGTGTGTGTGCATGTTTTGTCACCTGGCTCATTCAGAAGCAACAGAGTGTGCAGTTGTCTCTCACACCACAAGCCCTGCTCAGGGGCTGATGCACATACACAAACAGCATATGCACACAAACACAAACACAAACACACACTCTCACTCACACTCACACTCACACACACACACACACACACCTGGGACCCCTCTCTACAGCTGGGCGTGCCATGTCATATTTGGCTCAGAGGCTTTGTGCCGCTGTCGGGCAGCCTTTGCCAAGTCCCTCTGCACTATGTGCAACAGCAGACACACACACTCGTGTGCAAAGATTACATCAACACACACACACACACACACACACACACTTGGCTATGTTCTATAGAGCAGCTCACCACCCTAGTAATGAATGGGACGCCAGAGGGACGCTGGTGTTGGGGGGGAAACTTGCCAGCTAACTGTGCAGTGATTGGAGGAGCCCGCAGTCTAATCACTGCAAGATTACAACTCTAAGTGCTACATGACTCAAAGTACATCTTTTATTAATACACACAAAAATGTACCAGGGCGCAAACAACTTTGATGAGCATACATAAGGGCCCGCACAGACACAGGCTCCAAAGATTCAAACAAAGTGAATAAAAACATAAGAGTACACATTTCAACTCCTCACGTGTCCAAACTTTTAAACTCAGGTATACTGAGCATGATTTATCCGACTGTTAGACACGCGCAGGTTTACATATTCAACTATTTTCAAGATTCAAGATGTTTATTGTTACTTCGATTATACAAGTACAATTGTGTGAAATTAGTTTTTGCTGGGAGGCTCCGTTAACGAAAAACAATAAATAGTAAATATAAAATGACATATTAAATATAATAAAATAAAATATAATAACAAGTATAAGAGGCAATGCCAAAATGAAAAATGAAAATATCCATTAAAGAAACAGAAAATATAGAAAGACATATAAAATATAATAAAAAATATATAATAGCAAAATATAAGAAGCACTAAGAAAATTTAGAAGTAAGAAGTAGTAGTTTAGTAAGAAGTAATAACTTTGCCAAGCCAGAAAAAAATGGAGTTGCTAGCCTGCTAGCTGTACTCTGATCCAAACACATCCCACAGTCCTCTCACACATGAACCTCAGCTTGACCTGCCTGCAGCACGACACACACAAATGATCATAGCTCCATCACGTCTGCCTCGGCCCGTCTCCGGACGCACACTCCTCCTCGAAGCTACCCATTCATCTCTAACCTCCTCCTTTTCTCATTCATCTCTCCTCTTCCGTGAACAGGAAAAAGAGAGAGCAGGAACAAGGGAGTGGCTTCGGCTGAGATCAAACACAGTGTGTGTAGGTGTGTGTGTGTGCTTCATGTGTACGTGCAAGCAGCCCGCGAGTGTGAGTGTGTGTGAAGAGCAGTTAAAGAGTAACTCCTCCGAGCAGGTGTTCAGTTCTAATGACCTCAGCCTGCTTTCTATCAGCCTGCTAACAACTTCCTGCAGGGGCAGAGACGGGCAAGGCCAAACACAGCCCAGACGTATCAGTAGACAGGAGGCAAAAGAACAAGGAAGGGCATTTAAAGAGGAAAGTCAATGTGAGGGAGAGAAGACACGATAAAATATCAGGTATGCAGGAGAAAAAAAGTGCACATAAAAACGCAGAAAGTCCATGTTCTCCCTGCATTCATGTGGTGAACATGATGAAACGTTGTAAATCACAACAGAGGTGGAGTCTTGCATTCCATTCTGGAGGGCCGCTTAATTTGTAGGGTTTTGTTTTAAACTGTATTAATTTTTCCTCTCATCTTCACAGAACACGGTTCACAAACACGAGGAGAAGCCTCTATAAACAGAAACAGCCTGGTGTCTTATTTGGATATAGAAAGAAGCGCCAGAACAAGCTGAAAGGATATGTTGGATGACAAGAAAACACATTATTACACAGCCGCTCATGCTATTGCGCACCGCAAATTGACATTTAACGTTGCATTATGCGCCCGAGGCTTCTTGTTTGTTTGTGTCATGCCAGTAATGACAAACCTCCAGTCAGTCAGGACAAAAATAAAAAGACAGGGAGGTCTAGCTGTCTCCTAAGTTGACTTTTCAAGATGGTTGTGCATATGGTTTAGTCACTAGAACAATGAGCAATGTGCCACTTCCCCTGTGACTGCAAAGCCATCTGGTGACCAACAACCCCAGACCCTAAACCTGCAAGGCCCTAAAAATAAAAATAAAATTCCCCTCATTCTCATTTGCATATCACAGTTTATTTTTTGTACTTTTTTGCATGTTTGTGATCAGATAATAGCAGCATTTTTAATTGTATAATCTCATACATGCTGACTATCATCTGCACTACATTACTATAGTATTTATGTATATATAACACTGCACATGTGTTAATATCCCACCTGCACCTTAATATATTCCTTATACATATTTATTCACAGCCATATCACCTGTATATAAAGCCACTACAACTCAGGAATGTGCAATATCTCATATCTACTGTTTTAGTCACAGCAAATACATATGTTCTTATCAATAAAATATTTTCTTATATTTTCCTTTTTTTAAATTTTCTCTATTTCTAATTACTATTTGATGTGTGTGATTATATGTGTGAATGCACCGCCAGGATTGCTACTATTGTTGTACTCTGTGCAACGACAATAAAGGAATTCTATTCTATGCATATAAAAAAAGTTGACTCGTATACATCTTTGAGGGAATAATAAAAAAATGTTTTATCGCGCGACATTTCAGTACAGAAACAAATCTGTGTAAAAACAAGCATGTTGTTGGTTGTGTTCATCTCGTTACAGCTCTTCTCCACTCCCTCTCACTTAATCCTAGTTCAAACAGCGAGGTGAGGTTATGACCTGCAACCGCTGCACATAAACACACAGACTCTCTCTCACACACACACACACACACAAGTTAGTCCGTTAGAGCACCGGAGCGAGGCCGTAGGAGTTTGGCACTCTCACTGTCTGGGAATCTAATGTAGGGGCAGCATGCCCAGACCTCCCAGGTACACACACACACATATGCATGCCAACAGGTAAACAATCAAACATGCACCAACAAAAATACCCTCCCACCTACTGCAAACATTAACCAGAGGAAATGCACAAGCTGCAGTGCTGCATAACATCCAAGCCTCCGCAGACGAGAAGGTGTCCGGGCGAGTTAATATTTGGCTTGGCAACTCCGGGAAACTCAGAGCTTGGTCAGTCAGCTGAGACCTCCCCTTTCAGAAAGCCCCTCACATTCCCTGACACTGTGTGAGTGTGTGCGTGTTTTAAAGTGCTGGACTCAGCCCTCACTGTGACCTTTGATTAAAAGGTGATGTCTCTTTGAATTCCCGAAGCATGCCTCGGCGACAGCACGAAACCAGTTACCGTGGCTAAATTTGTCAACTTCGCTCACCAAACAGAAGGTCACTGTTTTGACAGGGTGAAAGAAAGCAGACAAAAAGAAACCATAAATGCCTGCGTGTCCCCACCAGAGGCCTCGATAAGCCTGGCGCAATGTGAGCTAATGAAACAGCATGCACACTATCTGCTTCTCCTCAACATGTTGCAGAATGAGAGGCTGTAGCTGACAGCACAGCGGTCTCTCAGTGCTCTCAGAACTAAACAAACCCAATAAAACTCCCTCCCTTTTCCTCCCTCCCTCCCACACGTACGCAAACACACGCACGCACACACACAGACAGCCTCAAAGTAGCCTGAATCACAATGACTGGAGCAACAGATGGCTGTCAACTCACCCCCTCCACCTTCAGCTCCCTGCACCACATCCTCTGGCCCAGCTGTCACTTGGGGCCCCTGGCTGAGGGGGCTCTGACGCCAGCCTCCCCTGAACTGGGGGCAGCTGCTGCAGGAAAGCCAGTGCAG
The DNA here is from genome assembly GCA_028570985.1 of Heterobranchus longifilis. Lineage (NCBI taxonomy): Eukaryota > Metazoa > Chordata > Actinopteri > Siluriformes > Clariidae > Heterobranchus > Heterobranchus longifilis. The sequence continues at coordinate 9,061 of JAOVVB010102663.1, read as the reverse complement.
GGGGGCAAAAGCTTGTGCTGCACACTACAAACCTCTCTCTGTCTCCACAAGTCCAAACTCTCTGCCTCATCCCTCCCATCAGACTTATCCAGTTTCACTTTTACAACCTCCTTCTCCTTCTCTCTTTGTCTCTCTACTCACCATCGCTCATCCTCCACCTGAATTCCTATCGACTGGAATTTAGACTGCTCCTCCGTCGGCCCTTCTTCCTCCGGGTCCACCTAAGAGGAGGGGAGAAACTGTCAAACTGCGTGCCAAAGTTTTATTTTACAACTTGGACAGAAAGGTTCATCCACAAACCTGGATCCCTATGGAGAGGCACTTGCGGAGCGCATCCCTCTGCGCCTTGCTGTCCGCGGAGACGTGCGCGACGGCAGAGGTGGTGGCGGTGGTGGTGATGGTGATGGTGCTGTTGGTGACGTGCTGGCTGGCGGGGCCGTGCACCTGAGCGTTAGCCGCCTCTATGGCTGCCGTCAGGGCCTTCATGCTGTCGATGCTCTCCGTGGAGTTGGACAGGCCCGGCTGGGAGCTGATGCCCGTCCGAGGGCCGGAGCCCCCGTCCATGTAGGCGTCCTGAGCGGACTCGGTGCTGCTCTGTGCCGTGATGGATATGAAGGGTTTGGACGGGGTGGTGCGTGGTGGGACCGGGGGAGGTGTCTTCTTGTAGGTGGTGATGCATGATGACACTGCAGGGAGGAGAGAGAAAGATTAAAGTATGAATTAAAGTATACATCTTTAAAAAAAGCCCTTAATCTGTTAAATAAAAGATAAGTTGAAACTCTTTCATCACGAGTACTATACAGCCTGTGAAAACTTGTATATTTTCTTCTGTGCTCTGGAGGAGGATGTCTCAATTCTGAAAAAATAACCCGGATGATGTCATAGTGTTATCTTCAGGGTTTGGCCTTGAAACTATTTTTTTTTAACAGAAAACTTGTGTTGTGTTACAACTTGTGTTACAAACTGGAGATGTGGGGTTTGAAAGAGGCATTTAGGAGGCAGGGCTGAGTTGCATTATGGGAAATGTCAGCTTATAGTGTTTGTGAAATGAGACCTATACTACAGACTAAAAGTCAGGATATCTCTGCTGCTGCACTTTTAATCATTCATCAGTCTCTTGTAAGTTCATCAACTTTATTGCTAAATCATTGGAATTCACCTTTAATGATCCTTATTGGCAATTTGGATTGCTGCAGCAGCAAATAATGACAGAAAAGAAAATCTAAATAAGATAATAAGTAAAAAATGAGTATATGGAGGGTATTAATCCTACAATAACCAGCAACTACAATGCCACAATATAAATGGTAGAAAATGTATAAGTAGAAATTAGCAAATGAAAGTATGAAAATACATGTATGCATGCATTATGCAACATAGACAATAACAATGTTGAAGAAAGTGGGTGACAATATAACAATACATAAATAATACAAAATATAAATGCACCACTGCCTGCGAGGACAATGACTCTGGTGACAGCTGACACCCTGACAGTTTACCCAGAGGTCTTAGGTCCCTGTGTTGGAGTCAAAATGGACAGTAGATTAGGGGCAACTTTAACAAATCAGAGCCTCGTCTAGTAATAGGATTAGTATGTCAGCAACTTGACCCACTGATCTAGATGGTTAAGCCCTCTACGCACTTACTGTACACAATCCAGAACAATTTGATGGTGCCGAATATAGCCCTGCTTATGTGCCTTGTTGTTGTTTGCACGCACAATCGCAGGGAAGTTAAATCATATTCATGATAAAGCGCAGAAATTCAATTATATTGTCGGAGACAGCGAGAGAGCTCAGAACACTACGGCTTTGTATTAAATCCAAGCAAATAGACATTAAAAAAGCATCATAGTGCTGCTCAGTAACACTCTTTCTGTCAGCGCTCTCTCCCTCTCAGGTTACAGCTACAGGTTCTGCACAGACAATGGAGCCTCTCTCACACACACAATGACTCAGAAGACTGTGTATAGAAACATCCCACCAAACATAGCCTGTCTGAAGAAAGACAAAAACAGGCACCTCTTAACTACATTATGCCTTGGAATCTCCTTCCTTGCCTGGTGCTATCACCAAAACTAGGTCGCTCTCTCTCTCTCTCTCTCTCTCTCTCTCTCTCTCTCTCTCTGCTCTGCTCTGCAGCAAAACTAGGACACCGGGTTTCCTGGATCCCTTTTAATCCCCACAAAAGACAAACATCCTACCGCGGCGAGATGGCTGCTCTGTGTGCGGCAGACAACTGTTGCCAGCCACACCCAGCATGAGCAGCCATGTCTAAAACTATTAGAGCAGGATGTTGTTTACTTTGTGTCTTGTCATCTCACTGACAGCTACAGAGAGGCCCTAACATATTGGAGGTGAACAGAGGGCTGACTTCATCCTCTTGGGTTTGTCAGAGTCATCCGCCACCCTCCACCCACCATCCCTCCTCCTCCTCCTCCTGCCCCACCAGCAGTGATTGTATGATCGCAGACGAGAGTTCAGTCAGGTTTTGACAGGCTGGAAAGTCCTCAGACGGCATGAAACGCTGCGTTGACATGAGATCACAGTTGCTAATATGAGTGCCTTTGATGGTGGGGAAACAAACCACAACAAAAGAAGAATTTCCTTCTACAGCTAAATGTCATATGTTTTGAGGGATACTGTATATGCAGGAATTACTGCCAAAGACATCTTAGGCGGAATCATCTGAGCATGCTGTGATATGCAGCACAGCCTCAACGTTCCACAGATGTCTAGGGAGCATGATCGACATCCAGGGCTGATCTTCAGAAAAGGTCACACAGTATAGACCCATGAGAGAACACAAAAAAAAAATACACAGTGAACACACACATGCACTCACACAGAGGGAGAGGGCGATGTCCTGCCCCTATCAGGCATGGAGGTTCAAAGGATAGAATGTCAGACCCTTTCAGAGCTTCTATCCCCTGAAGTCATCTAAAAGTCACACTTGTGTGTGTGTGTGTGTGCATGTTGGATGATTGTATATGTGTGTGTGTGGGTGTGGGTTAAAGAACAGAGGGTTTTCATCCGCTCAATAAAGCGCTGTATGAAACAGGAGACGGCGCGCCATGTCCCACCTAGCTGTCACTGCGAGAGCCAGACGCGCCGGAGAATGACAGAGGGGGGGTGGGGGGGGGTTTGAATGCCAAGACAGGTTAAGTAAACACACTCAGGAGTCGGAACATGCCCACGCACACATGTATGCGCGCACTGGCCTGCAGACATGCACACGCATGTAGGCACGGAGAGGCACACAAATAACATTGACACAACCCAGCTTAACATTTCAACCTCTCCACATCAAGGGAGACCACAGGCTTCCTGCCACTGATATGCTCTCCATTCATCGAGCTGTTGTCTACAGACACTTGGCCAATGCCAGTGACAAACATTTTTTTAGCAAAATGAATGCATTTACGTTCCTATGTTGGAAAAAAACTCTAAAGAAACTAAGTGAAACTTCTAATTCTGACAACAGTGAGGGGAAAACATCTGACCAAAAACAACTGTCCTGATAAAAAACTGCAGCCAAGTTTCCAGTTTCCACAGAAATGATAAGAAAATGGTTTGATCTTCTTGCAGCCGTGAGACAGCCACAGTGCCCTGGACCTCCCACGCACACCGACAGTCAAGGACAGAGTGAAGTGGGAATGTGACGCAGGATTCCACCAGACCCTTAAAAAGGAATGTGGAAAACTCTCTTCACCGGCCGGCCGCAGATAACAACGGACGAGCACACAGAAACAACTTTTTCAGAATATCAGATTAGTGCAACCTCGATCACAGAAAAAGAAAGACATCATTCATATTCTCTTGTGAACCGAGAACAACTTCCTCACTTAATGGAAATGGGAATTTAATTTCTCTTCCCGCTCAGAGGTAGCTGCGGCCTGCTGCGAGCATTGTCATCCCAAAGAGAAGAATTTGTGAATGACAAAACTCTAGTGGCCCTCTGCCAAATCCCTCTTTTGACAAATGCTTCAAAAGTCCCATGCCGACAAGTTGGTGTGAATAGCAGTTCTTCTTGACGGAGCACTCCCCCACCTCTGGGCTTGATAATATCAAAGAAAACCCTCTTCCCTCCCCTGAGACAAAGCAAAAAGTCTCCATTCATTTCTCCTGCCTTCTGAACAAAAAACAGAATTGCTAACCACCTCTTTTTTGGCTCTGCTGATCACTGTGTCCCATGTGTGTGTGTCTGCATAGGTGTTCCCTTTATTTACTCATCGTGTTCATGTTACGGGACAGATTGAAGGCAGGCAGCTGCCTTGTAATCTCCAATCTGTGTATCTGTGTGATAGGCCACTTCAAAGAGCAGACGGTTTGGTTTAAGAGGCTATAGCTAACAGGAACGGGCTCCCCCGCGCGGGGGCCAAGGGCAAATCCACCACCATCCAAACAAATACAAAGGCCCCGGAAAAGGGGGCGGTCAGTATAGGGGAACATTGACAGCTGAGCCCAGCTGCACTGTGTTTGGGATGAGGGTCTGCCAGAGGGGAGAGGGTAGAGAATAGTGAACAGAGAGAAGAGGAGCTGTACAAGGCTGAGGAGGAGGAGGAGGAGGAGGAGGAGGAGGAGGAGGAGGGGAACTCAGAGAGTTACTGCCTGGCTCCGTCTGCTCCCTCTCTGTCCATTTGTCCGTCTCCCTCTCTCTTTCTCTATCTCTGTCATACACACACGCACAGAGAACCAGCTGGAGTCCTTTGTGATGGCGTCACCATGGCGACACATAGCAACATGAAGTTCGCTGGGAGGCTTGGCCAGCAGCGAGCAGAGGGGAGCTTCTGTTGGCCATTTGTTTACCTTGACAGGGTACACTGCAGCTGCACAGACACCCACCAAAACACCAGCCGACAAGAAAACACAGCAGGAATAATGGGTCGCAGCTAGCGTAAATTAAAAATCAAATAAACACCGGGATAACAGCATAGAGAGAACAACTGGGTGCCACTGTGCTGCAAATGAATATCCAATAATGTATGTAGGCCTGAAGCGTGGGCTTAGTGCAGCTGAGTGCTGAACTCTACCAACCAGTTTGTCTTGGATCTGTGTGAAAAAAAAAAAAAAGCTTGTCACTGGGTTTCCGGGACACTGTCATGAGATAACAATAAGCTGAAAGGTTCACACAGGTTGACATTACACTGCTGTTGTGAACAACAATGCAGCAATACAAGGCGCATTTGAAATGACTCAATGTGCCCTCCAGTAGTATGAGTTACTGTAAAAAAAATGAAGAATTACAAAAAGCCTTGAGATTCAAAGTGTTTTGATGTTTTTTTATTTTTTATTATAAAAGCAATATGGTTAATGTAACAAAACAGATCGTATTCAGAAACTTTGCCTTTAAACGAGCCGTCAGGACTTTGGTAAAGTTGTGATGTCACAACTACACTATATACAGGTAGAAAGTGCTGCTACTGTGCCATTACAGTTATTCTCTGACGGTGCGGAGATGCTGAAAACGCAGATGTGGAAGACCCGAAAATCAGAGCAGACTGGGCCTTTTGGTGAGGGGGGGCTTAAAAACACAGACGGTAAAATGGAGCATTTCGGACAGAGGGTGAATACAGGTATATTCTGACAGACAGTATGAGAAAAATTATGTTTTTTTGCATGCATTGCATTAAAGCATGTAAGCATGTTCTAGTAGAAACCCAAAATACAAATATGATCCTATAAATGAGCAGAATATGGGACAATAACAATAATAAGACAGCAGTTTTGTTGCTCATCACTTATCACTAATCAGCTAATACTGCAGAGACACAACAAACCCTGCACACACCGTATACAATGATCCTTTAAAAGTCCTCTGACAGCCCTCTGAGTCACCTGAAAGTCTCCCCTCATGTCAGTCTACGCCTCTCAGCCACTGGAGGTCAAAGGTCACCACAGAGGGTTTCTGCTCTCCAGATGCCTGAACTCTCTCAGACACAATAGCTCACTGTGTGCGCCTGTGTGTATGTGTGTATGTGTGTGTGTGTGTGTGTGTGTGTGTGTGCGTGCATGAGAGGAAGGTGGCAGTCTGCGAGCGCCTTTTAAAGAAGTATATTTAGCATGTGTGAGTGCTTGTCTGGGAGGGAGTTCTCAGTGCAAATGGTAGCAGTGTAGTAAACATCCTGCACCAACTCCAGCATTTTAATTGTTTTCTTTTCCTTCTTGAGTTAAACATAAGCATGCATATCAGCACAGAACATTTGTTAAATATGCCTCCAGTGTCCTCAGACCAACGGTGCTATCAACAAAGCTGTGTGCTCAGTGTGCCCCTTTTGACAGAAACCCGTGTCAACAGTGGGTAACTGCTCTGGCAGGCTTGTGTCTCCTGAATCACTAGATAAGAGTGTGTTTACAACTGTCAGCCACTGCTAAATCTGGCAGGCAGCTGCTCGCTGTTAGGCAATAGATTCACTTCACTTAACCCACTTTCCTGAGCTTCAAGTTCAAATACAAAGCCTGGTTACCTGCATTCCTCTTTTATGGCCTGACGCTCTCCTGTCAATCAGTGACGGGCAGGGAGAGACACGCCGAGAGTTACAAAACAACGGGGCGGGGAAATAAAAACCAAGAGTTGTGATCACATTTGTTCCAAGATCCCTACGGCCCTGAAGATGTAGTGTTTTGAAGTGTACCTGTGTGGGGGAAGTGACATCACCTGTGTAACCAATCATTAAAATCATTAAAATTATTCCCACTAATGTGTTGCTCTGAAAAGAGAAAAAAAAAAAATTCACACTTTGTGCCGTTAAAAGCATAGAGTGATTTAATTTTTTAAAAATTGATTGGATCAATTCAGGTCAACAAAGGATATTTTATATAATTTTAAAGCTGATTTGTGATAATTTGTGAAATTATTGTCTGTCTGTCTGTCTGTCTGTTGTAGTTGGAGAGTCTGGTGTGAAGGATTTATTATCATGTACCAGAAAATGCTCAATAAATATCAGTAAATTATTCTTTATCCTTCCAAAATCTCAAAATAACTAACATGCACTCTAACAGTAGTGTACTTGTCGACATCAACACTGTAAATAGCAGCTAGATGACATTTGTTGCACTGTCTAAATAAATATGTAATCCCAAAGTTCCTCCCTGTGCAGTACAGGAGCATGTGAGCTATCTCCTGAAGACTTTTCTTACACGACGGCAGTTTTTTCTCATTAGACCTGTCCTGTGACGGCTCCAGGCCCTTTCCATTGTTCTCCGTTTCTCTTTGGCAAGAGCTTCACCCTGACTAGTCCACAACCACATGAAGAGACACATCAGCCTTTTGTTTCTGTCCAAAAGTCCTGCCTGCAGGGGGTTGAAAGAGAGAGCATAGACACTCAATGTGAGAGAGAGAGATAAAGAAAGAATAATAGAAAGAGAGGTGAGAAAAAAAGGATGAGAGAAAAGAGGGGGGTAGGTAGGACAGAGAATAAGTTTGCTGTGCCGTTTCCTTCGGTTCCTGTACATTCCTGCTGCTTCGTGGGGCATAAACCTGAGCATTAGCCCCATCGCTAAAGCTAACACGCCCACACATCTCACGCATGCTTTCACTGCACTCATTTCCCACAGCATTGCTCACCGACTGACTGAGACTTTAAGAGCAGACTGGCTCGCTGTGTGGAATGACACATCGCATGTGCCGGCAGTGACAGCATGGGCAACTGTAACAGGCCGTGGCATACCTAAAAACAGAATCACGTAGCTAGGGGAGATCACTTAGTCATTAAACTGGCTTTGTGATTGAGTAGTGACTACCTCTGCATAAATCTCAGAATATGGAGCTAGTTAATGTCAAGCACACAAAGATAGAGTGAAAGAAGAAGGGACGACAGAGTCTTAATGGTGGCATTTTGTGTTGCTAAGTGGATAATACAGGCCACTTAGGCCAGTGTCTGCTACACTAAAAATACTCACAACACGGCAATGTTGCCACCACACGGTCTCCGAGTGCTAAACACGGCTCCCTGATAAAACATGACAGACTGTCCACAAGAACTGAAAGTCTGTGGAGTACAGGAAAACATAACCGCGAGCCTGGGGAGTAATGGACTCTGGGGCAAAATAGCAAACACAGCAAGATAGACAAAAAAGACAAGGGGCTGACACACATGCACACACAGGAATCAGCCTTAAGTGAGAGGGGCTGAAACACAATGCCGATGTCATGTCATTACATGAAGGATCACTGCTTGCTGCAGCTGCTATTTACATATAAATGTGGTCAAAAGTTCACTTCTTTCCATGGTTGTATGCAACAAGCTCTCCAGGGATTAACTCCAAGAGGCAAGAAAAGAAGTCATAACTTGATTCATAAAATGACTGGGCACAAAAAGTAACAGGAAAGCTGGCTGGCAGCTTTTACAAGAGTTTGAGTTTACTCTTCCAGGAATGCCGTGAAACATCAGCGTCGGGTGTTGTTTCACAGTTTTTTTTCCCTTGCATTCCTTCCTTCTTTCCCCCTGTTTGACGTTCTTTGTCCTGACCACTTGCACATGGAGGGGAAAGGAGACACTGGCGGGCTTAATCCACCGCCAGAGGCATGCTAAAGCCATCTGGGCCCAAAACCAAACGTAAGGCCTTCTGCGGCTCCTATATATGAGGGGAGGAACGGGGCAGGCGGAGGGGGGAGGACGGATGGATGGAGAGAGAGAGGGAGAGAGGGAGATGGAAAGTTAAGAGAGAGAGAGAAAGAGGAAAATGAGAGAAAAAAGAAGGAGAGAGAGAGAAAAGGTAGGAGGTACAAGAGGGGCTATGGGGGGATTTGGAACAAGAACCAGGCTACACTGACGCATACTGTCTTTTGTGGTTTCTAGTCCTGACCCGCTGACCCTATACATCCTGTTGAAGGGGTGAGGAGGGGGGCGGAGGGAAAGACGAGATGGCAGCTATAGGCACTGGCTGCATGTGTGTTTGCATGTGTGTGCGTGCAAAGTAGCGAGCAACGGAGACTGCATGCATCAGGGTAAATATGAATATCAGAAATGCTACAGATCTGTCTCTCAGGTGTGATTTTTCACACCCCTCTTCCCTCCCTTGCTACGTGTTTACATCCACTCCCTGCAGAATCTTGT
>JAOVVB010102653.1:0-13014 GCA_028570985.1 Heterobranchus longifilis | reverse complement strand
GAAGAAGAGCCACGAGGGTTGGACCTGTCCTATTCCGCTGTGTATTCAGACCCGACCAGAATAATGAGAAAATGTACAGACTTAAGTGCTGAGGGCCACGGAGTTCACTACAACTCCTGCCATGGATGCACAAACAGGAGTCAACTGTAGTTTTTGACCAAACAGAACAAAACCACCTAAATTAATTAGAGGCAAAATAACAAAGACGAGGACACCATGCTATCTTTACATCAAGGGTTTATTGCACTTCCAATATTTAATTTAAATACAAAACATCGAAATGTAAACAAATGAATAATGATTTTTTTTTAAAAAAGGAAATATTTCAGGTTTACAGAATGACCTTTAGCTCTGTTGAAAGTAAAGCTGATAAATATGCATCCAGACAGTCACCAAAGTACCATATTATCCCCAATACAAAACACCATTACCATGTACTGACCTTTTAACATGTCTTCTCATCAACCTACTCTATGTTAAGTACCCGATCTGAGATGCCAAATTTGTTTTCGTATCCTCTTGAGTAACACATTTAGTTTTCTTTGTACACGATCATTATAGGATACATATTTTTAAAGCTTTAAATGGCACTTTTCCTTTGGAAATTTTTTTTAGCCATTTAGAATTGCAAACATTGCATTTACTGCATACATTATCATAAGAAAGCAGCAATCTTATCAGATGGCTTAGAAGAAGCTATTTCTGAAGATATCTACAGCACAGATGGTCCGAAGAGATGAATACATTGAAGATATGTCCGTTGCGGAGAGTGAGCGGCTATTTGACACAAACCAGAGGCATTCACGGTATAATGTGTAGAGAAAGGCAGATAATCTGTATGATGATAATGTGCTTAAATACTTATTAACAAGTTGTGTGTATGAATGAGTTTGAATAAAAGGCAATACAGTCTGTAACAACAACTAATTTTAGAGGCAAGACAAGGTGCATTCTAATGCAGGGAATACACACATAGCTATCTAGGAGCAGTTCTTCCTCAACCCCTCTGTGCTAACGCGATTATCATTACAGGGTCAAAGTGATGTCCGATCGTCGACCAGCGCCTGCTGAGGGTTCAGGTCGGGCTTCACACGGGCTCCATGAGGAGCTCCTCCATGTCGGACGCCTCCAGCTCACGGAACGCAGCATGAGAGCCAATCACAAACAGCGTCGCTCCTGAGAGGTGCGTGACAAAATGGAAAAGGGGAATGTGAAGGAAAAAAATGATGAGGAAGAAGGTTTTTCTTAGACAGAGACCGTCCATATGCATTTACAATTTTATGAAGGTCATTTAGCAGACACTTACACTGAGATTTTCATTGAATGTAACAGCAGAATATGCAACAAATATTCCTACATGCCGAGAATAATAATGGATAACGAGAACAAGTAACGTGGCTCAACTTACCCAGAACCCAAAAGACTGCAGCTCCAGCGCCGGCCAGCCAGAACACGGGTAGAGAAACGGCTCCCGCCAGACTCATCTGGTGAGGGACAGTCAGCTCCCTGCCTGAAAATTACAGATTTAACAACACAAAAATAATGACGCTGATTACAAATATTGTTGTGCTGCCTCTTGCAGGTCTGGTTAATCTGACTGGTAATAAATATAAAAAGCTCAAGGATATATTTGATTTTCTTATATTAGCCCACAGACATGCATTTAATATATTCTTGAACAAAGTATCTTGTAAATGTGTAAATCACAGTTGCTAAAAACCTACAAGCACATATTTACAAAACAAATATTTGAGCTAATCTCGGGAGGCTTGATTTAGCAGAAAAGTACAAACAAAAAGGTTCATATTATCATGTTTGTGTGAATGTATTGTTCCTTGTGGTCATGTTTTTGTGATTGATGTTAACTGTTCTTATGTGTGTACAGGCTGTGTGTTTCCTCTAATGGAGGACAATTACTCATCTATCTATATGTCTATCTATCTATTTGAATAGGATTCCAGTGTGCGGCGTGATTTCAAGAATTCACTACTATTGTACAGCTTTACTCACCGAGGACAACCAGTTTGGACTCCAAAGACTTGAGGTGAATTATGTAGAAGGCACCAGCAAACACAGCCAAGGCAATCAGTAGCATGGGAGAGCTGATACTGAGGAGAAGAAACAGCAACATACCAGTTAATTTGTTGTTACTTGTAGCAGCATTTTAGATTAATTTAGTCTTCATTTAAAGCTTAAATGATTGTATATTTTACTTTTTAATCAAATCTCACACAGATTGTTCTGTTTCTCTTTTCTAGTACACCCAGTGGCCAACCCCCCCAAAGAAAGTTCTGTGTGAGTACACAACACAAAAGAGCTCCCCTTACATGCAGTAGAGGATGAGACCCAGGAAGATGAAGGTGTAGTTGCTGTTGAAAGTGTCCACGTTTTTCACCACCCTCTGACACAGCTCTCCAAAGTTGCGGGGTTTCGAAAACTTGCGTTGGTCCACAAAGCTGGCCCAAGGCCGAATGGACAATCGACGTCTGTCGATCCACTCTTTAGCCATACTGGCCGAGAAGCCTTTGGGGAGCCAGAGCCTGTGAAATAATACAAAGACATTGAGAACTGAATACATAGAGAAGTATTTCACAAGCCTACAGAGACTAGAGACTGTAAGTACCCATAAAGGCCCTTACATATCAGTCGGGAGAAAAATGTCATATAATTTGTTTGCATTGTAGACTAAAAAACAAAAGTAGCAGATACTGAAATTTGAGCAACATAGAATCACAAGCTAAACATAAAAATATATAGGCCTTTACTTTGCCAAGATTCCAGCTCCACCAGTGCCAGTTGGATGAGCATCCTCGGCACCAAACAGATCTCCAGCTTTGCTGTCCATGTCTACAAGACAGTTCTCCCCCGTTGGAGCTCCAGATGGCATCTACAGACTGTCTGCTGCAAGGCAATAGTAATAACACAAACGTAAAAATGATTGAACACTATTTTTGTTTCTAACTATTCATTTTATGTCTGCAAAAGGTAGGTAGACATGAGGAGATGCTTTTATTCGGCACCAACAGAGTAACCAGATAAAGTGCTGGGTATCAACAAAGGATTTTGTCGAACACTCGTTTTATACTCGGCAAAACAAATTATTTTAAAAACATAATTTGGTCATTGAACCACTGGTGTCAAAAAAAACCCCCCAAAAAACACCAGCACTACTGCTGACACACTTACTGGATTAATCAGTTCTCTCTTTATCAGATAATTTAATCAAATCCAATTCACACCAATAACACATCAATTAAGGTATTTATTAAATACAAAACAGAGTTGATTGCTTTATCAATTTCAATTAGTTGAAATCTGTATTGATTGAGTAATTAATAATAAACGTCAACAAACTAGCGTCTAATGTCCATAGTATCCTATGTTTATATCTTTTATTTTAGTAGTTTAGTATACTTAGTATATTCTAGTATAATCTTTATATTGTGTATTCTATAGCTATTCTATAGATATTTATGCAAACGTTTTTTCATGTATTCTGTATTGCGCTATTTAAATTTATTTGTTTTCTATGGATATATATTTCTCTCTTCTAGTGTTGATATATATATTTACAGTGTTTTTACTGTTCTATTTGTTCATAACAGCAGTTCGATGCCTACACTTCACATTCATGCAGAATACTAATGAGACTAGCTTAGCTACAGTGCAGTATTTGGGTAATGGAAAATTGTAGTCAACACAGGGCTTGGTCACTGCCACATCACTACATACAGGATACTGAAGAAACTGTAGCCAGCATACATTCATTTTATATTCATTTATGAAGTAACTTGGACAGCGTGACTAAAGTCTGTGCAAATGTATAGTTAAATAAAAACAATTTGGAGCAAAGACAACTTTGCTGGTTGTTCAAAAGATTGTAACAGCTAGCTTCTGTGCTAACGTTCATGTCCAGAACAGATAGAGTATTATTATTACATCGCGATTCTGTACACGCGGATGGTTGGATGTTTCACACGAATAGAAAGAAGACCAGACCTGTTTGTTTGAAGTGGCAAATCTATAATCGTGTAACAACAGTATACTTACAGCAGAACTTTGGTGGGACTGCCTCTTTGTTGCTGGTCTGGTTCACGGATGTGATGATGTGGATATTATTTTACTTCCTGCTGTCTAGGCGCAAAACACCGCCATCTAGTGATCCCACCGGAGAATACCATCCTCTGGGTCGTGGCTATAAGGTAACCCAATATTTGCCAAAGTCTCGCGAGGCGGGTAAAGTTAGGCATTAATCTCGGATAGTTAAAGTTAGATTGGTAAAGTTAGGCATTAACCTCGAATAGTATGGTAAACTGGGTATGGTTAGTCATTAACCTCGAATGGTGTGGTTTGGGGTTAGGTGGTCGAGAAATGAGTCTCGCGAGAGGTCTTGTTTTTACAAATCTAGGTTTACCTTATAAACACGAGCCATCCTCTGTTGTGGTGTTTTTTTGTTTGCTCCTAAAGGTTCGGTTTGGTTGCTAACTTGCTAACACATTGAACTCTGTTAAATCTGTCCTACAAATAGTTTCTATTAATTTCATGTATGTTTATGTATGGAAGGCGATATGTTATGGGAGGAAAACCTGTACGGCTTGTTTTTTTCTCAGCGATACAGCTGTGACGATACAATTAAAACAGCAGACTTGGGATCGGTTGTATCCTTTCAGTTGTGCCTTTCAGTGGAGAAAATCTGGCTCCAGATCAGTGAAATTAAAACATGACCAGCCGTCACCGAGCAGGCGGAGCGCTGTGATTGGTCGGTTTCTCTGTGTTATTGTGCTTCTGTCACGTGTTCTGTCAGTACTGCACCGTGCTGTGGGAGGGGCATGCCAGACCACCAACGCTAATGACAAGGAAGGAAGGTGAGTTTTTAGATACATTAAATGCTTAAATATCGCTTTAAAAACACATTGAACACTTTATACCCGTGTGTTTACGTTGTAATTGATAACACACAGAGCCCGTCTTCATTAAGGCCCGTATGTAGCTGCCGTGAGCTAACGACATTCTTAGCTAGGAAGTAACGTTAATATCAATTTTCGTAAATGCACGACACGTTTATTTTCATAGTGAACTGTTATATATGTCATAGTACACCAGGCTTGGCACTAGTTTCTCATTTGACTGTAGTCATTTAGCTAAGCAGCTGTTTGACGTGCATTTTGTTTATGCTTGCTATGTGTTTTTCCTCAGAGAAACGTGATTACGTAACGTGCCAAGGGGGTAATTTGCTCCGACGTTTGCTGCTGGGTGTTTGAGCAACGCCACGGTCTCATTGGCTTCCAGCTTTAGTACGGTATTCTTTGAAACGACGACAAAAAGCACATTCACAGCGGAGAAAACATTGCATTGCATGTTTCAAGACAACGTCGAGCTGACAACGAAAACAGGTAAGACTGCTGACCTTGCTAAAACTGTCTTTGCGTGACACTGAAATGTTACCATAACATTAGCATTAGCTGTATTGTAAAGCGCTTGCTGGTGTTTTTTGCTAACTGCTAGCTTATGAGAATGTGGCTGACTGGTTTTGGGTGCCCTATTTCTTGAACAACTAACTATAGTCGGGGATATCATTTAATAGTGCACACAATGGCATGAAATAGAGGTCAAAGTTATGTTAAATAAGGATGTAATTTCTACAGGAAAAGCAAGCACAATTTAATGCTTTGTAGTAGAGTACAGCATAACCTGTTTTTTTTTTTTACCCTTAGTTTTTATAAAAATTTTTCAATGAACAAGAACAGGCACAGGCATAAAACAAGATGGGTATAAGGGGTGTAGTTCCAATTCACATATACATTGGTTGTAAAATTGCTGAGAGGTTGCTCTACTAATGTCGATGAGAACCTTTACACAGAGCCAGTATATGTCAAATTAAAGATCAGTACACAGATATCCAGGGAAAGACACAACAAGCACCAACATGTGCAATTATGATATTACTCAGATGAAAAAAAGAGATTAAGAAAAGGTCAGTGGGGATAGGCACAGGTAGGAAACTAGCTTACATTCAAATTCTTATAAATCTTCTGCTATATGTGGTAACACTTTTTCTTCCAACAATTAGCAAATTTATCCATAGAAAGTTTTAAGGAGAAGGTCAACCTTTCCATATTATAAATTATCTTTACAATCCCCATCCTTTCTGATTTTGTAGGAGGTTCCTCAATCATCCATTTCCTAGTTAGGGCTTTTTTTACAGACTGCGAGCAGTATATGAAGAAGAGTACAGCATAATTTTATTATTGTTGTTGGTTGTATGCCTCATAATTCTACATGACTGGAAACTAATCATATGCTGTTATTTCCTGACTTCACAGTTGGGGAGTTTTACATGTCTAATGTAATGCTTGTATATTTGTGTGTTTTTCTTATCCTAAACAGTTTTGACACAGGTGGGAAGGAGGAGAGCGGCAGACCCATGGCTGCAGTGCATCACCCAGGATGCCCACTCAGGGCCTCATTTTACTGGGATGAAACAGAGTGCCTAAACTACTATGGGATGTTGTCTCTCCATGAGGTCTTTGAAGTAGTTGGTTGTCAGCTGACAGAGACCGACATTGACGTGTTGTCATTCCTTCTGGACGAAGCTTGTCCTGCACCACACCCTCTCGATCCGACAGGTTGGACAGTTGAGCCCTGCAGGGGCGATCCAGATGACTTGGGCGTGTCTCCGAGTCCTGAGCTGTTAAAGGCCTGGATGCGGTTAAAGCCACGGGGTTCCCAGCATCTCTTAGAGGCCTCATATAAGCCCAAGAGTGGCCTTGAGCTATTATTGGAGCTGGAGAAGCGAGGATACCTCAGTGATGGCAACCTGGAGCCACTACTGCAACTACTGAGAGTCCTCACTCGTCATGACCTGCTGCATTTAGTGTCTCACAAGAAAAGGCGAACAGGTGAGGATGAATCATAGGGCTGTTGCTTTGGGTGTTGCCTCTCTCCACGATGGCGTGCTTGTACACATCAGCCATAACTACATTCCTGTCCTAATAATAGTCGTAGCCTAATGATTACTAAACATGAATGTTTTTGTTTTTCAGTATCCCCAGAGAGAATTGGACAGAGGTATGGAGCAGAGAACAGAGAGTTGGTGTGCGCCTCTGGAGTGCAACATAGCTACAGACAGACCGAAATGGCTCTTCCATATTTCGCACAGCAATTGAGAACTGGTACGTTCACTGTAGTGTAGCGTTTAGCTCACTGGAAGTATAGGCTACAGTGTTTCCACAAACCTTTTAATCAGTAAAGGAGGCAGACTGTCCAATATCAGTGTTTATCATTCCTTTACAGCATGTAACATTTTTACAATGCACTTAAAATCTCCCGTGAAAATCAAGTTTTTAACCATGTTAACATGTCTATATGCTGTTTTTTTAATTTACGATAAGACATATCATGAGTGAAATGAGCAGTCACCATGGCTGAGAATGTCTGCCTTGAAACTGCAGTCTCAAAAGTCCGGATTCAAACAGCCAGGTTTTATGACATCATATGTCTAAGGCATGAAAGAAGGAAAGAGGTCCGCACACCAGGAGTTCCCTTTGAGATGCTTTATTCCAGTAACGTTTCGAGCTCACACTCTTCATCAATTACTAGAATAAAGCATCTCAACGGGAGCTCCTGGTGTGCAGACCTCTTTCCTTCTTTCATGCATCAGGTATTTTTGGATCCAGCACCCACTTAGTGATGTGCATGTCTGTTTTTTATTTTATCTCATCATATGTCTAAGGAACCAATCAAATCACTTGTGCTAGAGGCATTCCACTCCAATGCCCCAGCCACAAGTGACTAGCGTAACTATGGCATCGGTGGTGGGCGGGGTTTGAGGCCAGATCCAGAATTTCATAATGAGGGAGAAAGAGTAGATGTGCTTCCAGCCCCCTTTCAGAGTTTTTTAATTTACTTTTTTTGTTGGAAAATCATGTTAAACAAAATACTAATCATAGAAGAGTATTTTTTACATACTTTAAAATGTGTCTAGAGGAGCACTTTAAAAGCTAGTTTTTTGGTGATGAGGCACTGGCATCCTTTCTGACATGGAACTTTAGTTTGTTCCATCTGTCCGTTGTGTTAGGGATGTACATGTACATCATTTAAGTTTAAGTGGTTTTCCCTAGGTCAAAACTCTTAATACAATCGGTTATAGAATTAAGTCTAATTTTGGTGCCTGGTTACATGTCATACACATGTGGTGAACCTTCCATGGGGAAGAGAAAGGATGTTTTGATCAGATATCAGCAGAAACGGGAGCAATTAACAGAAATACAGCAGCCAGGAACAGAAATAAAACGGGACAACAGCAAATCCCACACAAATAAACCCCATCCATGCTCATGTCTTACTGTATTGTATGAATTCCACAAACTAAGTCCATGCATGCTCTGTCAGGTATTAACTCTCCTGTGCCGGGGCCATCTGCTCGGAGGAGGAGGAAGAAGAGGGGAAATGGCTGGAGCCGCAGGCCCAAGAAACCAAGCAGACCGGTCCCGCCACTGCCTCCACCACCACGGCGACCACATAAAGCGGCCTGCAGTAAGTGCAGCCCCTAAACCTGTCTCTCTTTTAGCTTTTTAGCTCTTGCCCTCCTATCCTCATCCCACCATTTTCTCTGACAGATCATTTTTCCATCTTTTTCGTTAACCGTATAAGCTCCAATTTAATTTTCAATCTATTTAACACTGCATTTCTTGTTTTGTCTCCCTAATTCTGATGTTTGTCTATGCTGAACCTCAGCTTGAGTTAAGGAGTTTGCATATCAAGTCTGATTTTATATATTTTTTTTTTCAAACTGTCATCGCCAAAATAGCTTAAGGCACAGAGATCTTGCGCGTCCAATGTTTTTTTGTTTTTTTTAACTCCTTGCGAAAATTTGTTTTACAAAGCAATGTTTCAACTGTGTTTATCTGCTCTCTTTTGTGGAGAAAGACCTATTACTAACATACTTCAGAAGAACTGGACCAATTACTGTAATCCAGTTGATCCTAAATACAGCTGGCAATACACCAGCCACACTAACACTGTTGGACAAGTGTACAGTGGAGGGAGTTTTCCTGGAAAATGTCAGCATACTTGACTGTTAAAGGGCCTCAGGGTGGAGGCCCTCGGTGAGGGAGAAAGAGTAGATGGGCTTCCAACCCCTTTTCAGTTTTTTTTAAGCTTTTATGTGGGGAAAACAATGTTAAGCAAATCATTAATCATAGCAGAGTAAACTTTAAAAATGAGTCTGGAGGAGGACCTATGATTGTGGAGACATCACCTGGGTATAAAATCTGTCTCTGCTACATAGGCCACAGCTATATTGTTGAATACAGTATGAGCGTTTTTGTGTAAGCACTTGCACCAGATTTACTTGTTGGCGATGCTATAATTATATTTTGGTCCGTCAACTCAATTTAGTGTCTCATGGCACCAGAAAGTCAACACCGTATTCACGGTCCGTGCAGTGGATGCTGACTTTCCATCGCAAACACCACAAAAATTCAAGGACTTCGTCTGATTCAACTGTTGGACACAGAAAAAAAACAAAAACTTGCACTTCCCTTTCAGTTGAGTGACATCTCTTTTATACTCAAGCGGTTTCACATATTGTTTTCATTGTCATGCTCTGACTATGTTTAGACTTACAGTGTCTCCTTAACTGTCTTAATTGAACATGCAACATCAGGGGGATTTTGTCGCCCTATCCATTTCTCAATTTTTTCATTCTTTTCCTCTCATTTCACCTTTTCTCTAACCCACTGGATAATGTTCAGCTGCTGCTATCGATAAGAGCGCAGACTGGTAGGTTGTCTCCTGTCCTTTTGTCTGCTCTATACTGAAAGAAGTTGTCCAGTCACAACTAGATGCAACCATTGTTCCGCTTTATTGTCAAGCTTGATACAAAGTTGTCACAATAGTCAACTGTCTCTTAACATATTCCTGAAAATTTCTTTTGAGCAGTTGTTGGAAACAACTCCACTGGAAAGCTGCAATATGTAATCCATTATCAGTGTCCTGTTCCACGTTTCAACTCTTGCTTGCCTTTTAATCAATCAGCGCTAGTTTCTCTGAGCACAATAAGATTGACATAACACTAACATAAATTGCCTTTTGTGTGAAGTTTGCTTAGTCATTCATGCAGAGCTTCTCAGACATTTCTTTTGAACGTCCATCATTGCCTGTTGCTCAGAAATAATTATTACAACAAAGGACTGATGACTCGATTTTGGAAAAAAAACAAAAAAAAAGTAATCTAACAATGAAGACAACCCTTCTTAGCTATTCAGGATGCGTGATGTGCCTGTGACTATAAACCTGTCGCTGTCTTGACTCCACATTTGATTCCACCAGGTTGACTCAGGATTGTGACTCAGATCGAGTAACCTAAGACACAATGGATCATGGAGACAGAGGGGGAGACTGAGGAACAAAACAAAAAAGTCTGTCACTCCTCTCAGTCCATACATACTGCAGTGTGCGTGATCAACTCAGTCATGTGCTCTCTCACAAGTCTGGGCCGATGCCTAAGGTAAAAGAGGCTCTCCCCCTTGTTACAACAGGGGTTGATGCTGCCAATTTGCTCTGTATTCGATGCTTGTGTATCATAATGTAGCTGCCCCCTACCCTACCCCCCCCCTCAGGAAACGTAATTTGCTCCTCAAAAAAAATCATCCTGTAATGTTCTTTAGTGTTGTGCACTGTGGATGATTCCTTTATCTATTTCTGACAAGGGTTGTTGGTGTCAGTGTTTCACAGAACTGACAGAGCCTTCAGCAGTAAGCCTCAAATATTTCAAAAATGTTTTTTAGCGGATTCCTCAACTTGATTTTTCAACAAAAATCTCTGGACAACTTCAAAGTGTATTTGGTCTCACTAAAACCACAATAATGGGGATATATGTAGAGAAGGTCTACTTTAAATTCTCTGGATAATATCAGAACTTGACACATTTTCACAAACATGGTCAACTAAGTTCTATGTCTTGGCAGGGCTGTCTGAGTCTTCCGCTTCCGAAGAGCAAACCCGAGGAAGCAACAATGCGAAACGCGTTGTTCGCTCCAATATTTTACATGCATTAAATCAAAAAAGTATTTAAACACTGCTGCTGTGTGCTGGATTACTTTGCTCTTGAATATTGTACTAGTACAGGTGTTGACATTGACATGTATTTCTATTAACTTTGTAGGACAACTACATGATTATAAAGTAAGTTGATGAAAGCCCGGCAATAATTGTCCGCTTTTGTTACCCAGTTAGTCCCTAAATCAAAACACTTTTATAGTTGTGTAGCATGGCTGAGTGCAAATGTCAATATCCTCACTGTGACCTGAGGTCTGCCCACATTAGAGGGTGGAGTTTGCAAGTTGTGTTACAGGAGATGTCACAAGATAAAATCGTGGTGAAACTGGAGAGAAAGTCAACACAAGCCTCAGCTGAGCTCAAAGTTGCAATAGTAATACAAGAGTAGAAACATTAGGTCCTGATAACAGTTACACCAACAAAAGACACTTGAATTTGATGGTATATTTGTTCTGTAAACCAAACAAGGACACAACAATCAATTGGTTATCTGTGGTTAAGCATTATGTCTAGATGATAACTGTAGATTTGCGAAAAGCCAGACGACCGATCCTCACCGTAACCACTGGAGGTCAATGCTTAACCATAACCATCTAACCTTAACCACTGGAGGTCAATGCTTAACCATAACCATCTAACCATAACCACTGGAGGTCAGTGCTTAATCATAACCATCTAACCTTAACCACTGGAGGTCAATGCTTAACCATAACCATCTAACCATAACCACTGGAGGTCAATGCTTAATCATAACCATCTAACCTTAACCACTGGAGGTCAATGCTTAATCATAACCATCTAACCTTAACCACTGGAGGTCAATGCTTAACCATAACCATCCAACCATAACTATTCAAGGTCAATGCTTAACCATAACCATCTAACCATAACCATTCAAGGTCAATGCCTAACCTCAACCATCTAACACTAGCCATTGGAGGTCATTGCTTAACTTTAACCATCTTGCGAGAGTTTTGCAAATCTTATCAACTAGGCACGACTGTGGTTAAGGTTTGAATTTGCTTCATTGTTAGGGTTTGCGTCTCGGTGAAGGACAACGAATGAATACACTGAAGAGCTTAACTCAGAACAATAAAGCCCAGTCTACAACCTGCAAAGACAAAATAAAAATATGTTGGACATGTTTGTGAAGGTGTTCGTTTTTTTCCGCTCGTGGGAAACCTTTTGGGCCATCCTTTCCTCTCATGCTATCTTCATTACAAGTGGATGTAAACATCTGCCTTAAGATTCGAAAGAAAAAGGAAAAATGCTTGTTCTGCACAGATAAAGAACTGGACCCGTATTCCATTTCAGAGACTCTAAAATGGCTGCCAACAGATGACTGTTTCAAAAAAATGCCTGTGTAAACTTTTTACTCAAGCAGTTCTGAGGAAAATAACCCAACAGTGCTCTGCTGAAGGAAGCTCCTGCTGTATCTTATCTCTGTGCCCCGTGTGAGCCCTGGGTGTGCGTTTGTCAAGAGGGAGCAGAGATAGATAGGGCAGTTCAGTCCAATGCTGGCCCCTAGCTTTTAAACAGACCTCAAATACTCTTTCTTGTCATGATTCATCTCTCAGATCGTTTTCAGTGAAGTGTCTCAATTACATTCTGACAATGACAACTGCTGTTACAAATGCCCATAAGGTGTTTGTACCCTCAGATCAGTAGTGGTTTTGTGCTATCTAAATGGGGTGCTTGTGACGGCCCTTACTTGGTTTAATGGGCATATTTGATTAATGTTATGGTTGGAGCTTAAATAATGGGCTGGTGAAGGTGAGGGTAAGGGGATTGGTCAAGGTAAGGGTAGTCCAAAGCATCCCACTTAGACTCTACCATGTTATATTGTAGAGCTACAGTAAAGCTGAGCTGGTTAACTTGTCAGTACCAACTATTGCCCTGACTCAGACCTCATTACAACTAAGAGAAATGAGTGCTGTGCCATGCCTGCTTGAT
>JAOVVB010102652.1:0-27269 GCA_028570985.1 Heterobranchus longifilis | reverse complement strand
GGGGGGGGGGGGGGGGGGGGGGAATCCTCTGGCATCCTCTGGCATAAATTATGTTTTTTTTTACATTTCTAGCAACAATTAATAAAAGACCAAAGAACACGTACACATACAGAAAGTCAAACTTCATTAACAGAAGACTGAATGATACTTGCCAGTGTTGAGCACAAAACACAAAAGAAAGCAGTGCCAACCCCTGTGCAAAATTCACTGCCTTGAATGTATATATTTATTACTTTTTATTTGATTTTATTATATTTTATGTCTTTTTATATTTACTGTTTTTCTTTAATGGAGCCTCCCAGCGAATGTATTTCACACGGTTGCACTTGTACAACCGAAGTGACAATAAACATCTTGAATCTCGCTTCGGGGGAAAAGACATCATGAAGAAAAGTAGCTTCACAAAGATAATAATTCAAAAGTTATGAAAGATTATAACTTATTTACATAGAAAACAGATGCACAATCTGTATTTCAAAATAAGGTAGTATTTTTTTTTTCTTTTTACCAGCCTATATATAAAGTCTTTTTTGAATAATGTGATGTGCACGGGTGTGTCTGTGATCGAGTGAGTAGGTGTGCGGGGGATTTGAGTGACAGCTCTGGGACTTGTGATGGAATACGCGGATGTCTGGGGGAAAGAATCGGAACAAATGACAAGTGGCTGCCCACTTGTATTTCACTATTTGACTGAGTGCTCTAAAGAAATGCGGATGGAGATAGGCTGATGACAGAAAAATGCTGTCTGTCTGCTGGGGAGGGGAAAGAAAGAGAAGGGAGACATACAGAGACAAAGCAATGGACTCGAGAGGGGAGCCGAAAGATAAAGAGAAGAATGGAGTGAAGCAGAAATTGAACGAAATTGAAGGGATGACAGAGATAAGGGTCGGGCTAACAGAGGGAGAGACGAACGGCAATGGTGGGAGAGAGATGACCTCGGACGGGGGAAAGAGGAGGGATGAGAGGGAGAAGAGGAAGAAAATGAGGGTAAAGGAGGATGAAAGCAAAAGGGAGGGAAGCTTAGACAGCCTTTGTCATGTAGGAAGCAGAGTGTGACAGTTACGTGAACCTTAGCTACTCTCTGTTTCTGTCCGCAACCCCCATCAGGCTCACACACCTTGACAGCCAGCAAACACACATAAACTCAATCAAAAACAGCTGCCAAATCTGCAACGTACACACACACACACACACGCACGCACACAATAACGCTGTTGGCATGACTGTGTCTTTCTCTGCAGTACAGATGAAAATGAAACAAACAACCCCAGGAGGTCTTGTATAGCAATAAATCTCTGAGAGGGTGTTTTGATTCTAAGCTGAGGGACAGATTTATCTCGTTTTGTACCTGCAGAAATGTGGACTGTAATGCAAAACAGATGCTGTTTCCAAGAGGGGCAAAGCAACACTTCTCTCGAGCTTTCAAGTTGTAACGACACGAGTGTGCCTTTTGAAATTTAAAGCAACGAACAGCAGTGGGAAAACTTAAATCTGTTACTTAATTAAAATTATTGTAGTTATATAATTTAATTGCTGCATATTTTATTGCTGTGTCTGGACTCATTACTCTACATAATGCTGGTGTTTTACCTTTAGCAAGAGGGAAATAAGGAAGTCCAATGCAATACCAATCGTGATGATGATGAAACAATTTGTACAAATCAAGCACAGATTAATATTTAATGTACTATAACAATGATTTGCATTACTGACTGCATAATTAAAGTATCTTTTAAGCTATTAAATCCATATCTGTGACAGCGGCACACTAATTGCACATAATATTTTACTGCATGTAAACATCACTGTGCAAGCAAAGTAATCAACAACTGCAGCTGTCAGTAACATGTACAAATAATATTTTCCTCTCATACTTGAAGGAAAGTCTCACAACATTTGGAATTACTTCAGTATAACAGGGTTCCCACTTGTCCTGGAAAACATTGAAAACCAATTTTCAAGTCATGGAAAGCAAATGGAAAAAATTAGAGAAAATGTAAAATGTAAATTGTTGTGTTGCCCCGGGAAATTATTTCAACATTCTCATGTTTTCCTGTGAGAATGAACTATAGGCTATCTATCAGAGCTATCTATCAGAGTTCCCCAAAACAAATGACATTGCCATCTGACAGGGTTAAGTTATGTTCTGGATCAAAGTAATGTTTGAATGGTAGTTAAGCGTATTTTGAATAGGCTGCTCTTGGTTACGTCACATGGAAGCACATGCAGGTTGGATGGCATTAAAACTTAAGTGGCCGAAACTCTTCTATGATCAAATTGCCATAATTTCTAATCACGTAAGAGATGATTTCATAGATTATAGGTTATGCCAGGGTCAATGCCCAACGAGGTGTCCATTATCAGGAATTAATGGACGACTGGGAAGCCAGACCCGGAACGGTTGCCTCCGCCGGGGTCCATTAATTCCTGATTACGGACACCTCGAAGGGCATTAACCCGCTTATACCATGGTCACTTGCCAAAGAGAAAAAAGGAAGACCATTCATGTATACTTTCATGTTTTGCAATCAAAATGTAAGTGTTTTAATGGTTTTTCTAATGGTACGTTCCAGTTGAACTGAGAAGTCGGAAGTTCTGAGTTCCCAGTCGGAAATTTCAAGTGGAACGCCCCCCGAAATCTCACAATCCAACATGGCTGCTCTGCACACCAACAGCAGAGAAAGCTGCAGTAATATACTGTTTATTAGTACTTCTGTCTCATCTGTCTCACATTAAATCAGTTGTACACACAGTACTGTCCAACTTCTATCTGTGGACATGCTACAGTGTTTTTTATGCGCAAAGTCCTGCATAATGTGTTGTTATTAACTGCTGTTGCTAACAACGGCTAACTTGGCTAGAGCTAGTAAATAACGGTTTTCCAAATTGTTTACTGGAACGCAGTTAACTCGGGTATGACGTCATTCCCAGCTCCGCGCTTTGACTTGCGAGGTAAATGGAAAGCAGCCTAATACATCCACTGCATAATAATCTTATGCAGTGGAAACGCTGTTGACTACTCTAATATTTCTATAGTCCGCTCAGCTCCAAATCAAGATTTTCAGGAACAAATGATTGTGTAGTGTCGGCTGCAGCCTGAAGTAACGAGTGGGATGTGAAATAATCGCTTATGTGACAGCAGGATAAAACCCCTGCAGGGTCTCATTCAGATTCAAAGCATTGGCTGTGTAGTTTTCACAGTTGGAGTCTCTCCGTGTATTAACTGTCCATTTTGTTATTTTTTTTTTGTGTTGATCTCCTGTTTTTCATCTTCTTTTTTATTTGGTTTTCCCGGTGTATCACATTGATTTAGAAAGGGAAATGGACTGTTTCACCGGAACTACTTAATAAGTGTCCATTAACACATTTTAACAGACACCCTGCAGCCAATCAGAACTGAGTATTCACCCAGACCATTGTATAAAGCCATAGACAGAGAGGAACATCTTAGTGTGTGCTGCGGCCACTACATCCCCTATGATACATCTGTCATACCAGCTCCATTATCACTGAAAATGTCCTTGAAACATCCTGGAAAATGATCTCTAGAAAAGAGAGGCAACCATAGTATCTTAACCATGCTTGTTATCTATATACATTTTAACTAAACTGCTGTAAGAGTAGTATAAATGTGTTATCAAATTTAGTGTATTAATGTCACATATCCTGCAATGCTTCAGCTTTATGATAGACTTGTGGAGATGTCTGATCAGAGACTCGCTAAAAAGATATTTAATGGGACTTTTTGCAGCATGGTCATCCCTGGACTAATGAGTTTAAATCCTTATTTTATTCAAACAATTTGTTATTCATTCTCCAGAACATGTTACTTTATGATATCCAGGAGATTAGAGCAAAATGTTTCTCATGCAGAGAGAGAAATGTTCTGTTGATAAATGGTGTAAACCAAAATTTCGAACTTATTGTCTCATAAAAAAAAAACGCTACAATGTAGAACTTTATGTGAAGTATAAACAAAACAAAACACAAAGATCCCTATGTGCACAGTTACACTCAGGATCGTTACCATTCGCCCTCGAGAGCGGCAGCTTTAATGCCACTCCAGAGGAGGACAGACTTTGTTTATTGTGTGAGCTAGGTGAAATTAAGAACGAGGTTCTATTTTGTTTTACTGTCCTGTTTACGAGCACATAAAAGGATGTACTTTTTTTTTTACTAAAATGACCTCCATTTATGTTGATTTCTTTTGGCTCAGGATGACTATGAAAAACTTGAGTTGTGTAACTTGAGGGAATCTTTTTTTATTTTGTAGCAGATTTTATTTGCCAAGCCTGGGAGAGAAGGCAGAATATTTTGTTAAAGGCCAAGTTGGAAAATAACCTGTTATATTTGTAATGTTTGAACACTGCAGTGGTGTCTTGTAAACCCATGAGGGTTGGACACATGACACAAGAATAACGAAATCAATCAATCAATTCTGTCAGGAAACACCTACAGCAACATTCAACAAAAATCAACAATTCAACAGATTGCATTAATTACAAAGGAATACCATCAACAGAGGAACAAAAACTATAATGTCAGCATGTTATTAATTTCCCCTGCAAATGGAGTGAAACTGGCCTTTGTTTGGCCTTTGTATGAAACGAGTCTTGTATCTGTAACCGGAGGGGACGAGTGAGGAGCGAGGAGTGGATGCTCTGCGTCATAGACTACGATAAGCGCGGTGATGAGGTCAGGGTAGGTGAGAGGTAGGAGGTCCTGTTATTGTTGATGCTGCGTGGGTGATTTGTATACAACCTGGATTAGTGTCATATACCTCTTAATATTCTCCAGGCAGAGCTTCAGGGGACCTCGGCTATAAACACTAATGGAAATGTAGTCAAGTAACAAATTAAAAACAATCAAGCACACGGGGAAAAAAAGACACTAATTGTATTAATTGATGGTGACAAAGGAATGGAGTGTGGCAGTGATACTCAACTTGTGGCCCGGGGGCCAAATTTGGCCCGCGATAGGTTGCCTGGTGGCCCACCAACCATTTTCAAATTCACAATGAAAATTAATAGATTCTCACTGAGAATTTATTTTGCACTTTGAATATCATAAGGAGCTTGTTTATAAAGAAAAGTGCCAGAACAGAATCCCCCGGACCCTCCAGCAAAGGTCTGAAACCTTGAAACGTTGAAAACAGGCAATTCAATGAAAAATGGACAGACCATTATTTTTGCCAATTCATACCAATCCTAAACCACTGTGTTTAATTTACCAAATGATAACTGATTGCTGTATGCAAGGTTGCCAATATCAGGCACCATCACAATCCACACAATGCAGCTTTCCCATGTGGGAGCATCACAAGAAAATACAAGATTACAACTTTGAATGTTTGTTTATTAACTGGCCCCTGGCCACATGTCATTTTGCAAAAGTGGCCCCCGGGCAAAGCCTGCAGGACTGTCCTGCATCATATTAGGCAAATCATTAATATAGATAATAATGAATAAGGAAATATTAAATAAAAAAGGAATATTGATGGTCTAAGAATGGACCCCTGAGGAACCCCACAGAGTAGTCTGGCTTTGTTGGAAGAATAGCAACCCTTAACACTAACAAACTTCTGTTGTAGACATATTTTTTTAACCATTTGTACATAGCATCATTAAAATCATATTCATGCAACTTTTTCCAGTAAAATATGATAGTTAACTTATGAATGGTGAATGATCTATGGAAATACTACAAGGAAATTCTTTATTATCAAGTGCAGAGGCAACTTTGTCAATCAGGCAAAATGTGCCTGTTCGGAACGGGTCGATTGCTTGGCCTCTGGTATTGCTGCTTGCAGCTTTCTCGAGAACTGCTCATTCAAACAACACTCGACACTGCGCTTCCTCGGGTCCTGAGCAATACTCCTGCCATGACATAGTTGGGTCCCCTAGTAGTGCTAGAGTATATGCATATGCGTAATTTACTAACAGCTAGCCATTTGGGACCACGCTATTTCCAGGAACGAAAGCGTTCATTCTGAAAATATGTAGTTCTCAAGAGCTCGCACTCAACACAGCACTTCCTTGGATCCACCAAGTGTGACACATACATACATACAGACATATATACATACAAAGCTCCCCTAACCTTAAGTAACTAGTCATTTGAACCCAAATCAAAATGTTTCCCTAACCTTAACAAAGTACTTATTTTAACCAAAATCCTGACCTTTCCCTAAACCTAACCAAGTTGTTTTTGTACCTAAACCTCCATGAGACAAAAGCGGCATGGGCGTCCCATGAGCCCTCTTTCTCACCACCTGTCAAATGTAATCACAATAATCGCTGTGGTTTGGTCTGCTAAGTCCTGAGAAAAATATCTGGCTTACTGCATGCTTGACTTTCTTCACCAGCTACTTGTTTATTTTGTCTGATATTATCAGCTGTATTGAGCTTGTGTGCAAGCAGTGGGCACCATGGTTTTATATAGGGGGGTGATGTCATTGTGCTGGATGTGGTTGAAAGCTACATAGAGCTGCAGACCGGGTGTTGATTCCCTGTTGGATTGGCAGTACTAGCAATTCTATCACATTACAGAGAACCACTTGATTCACAATTATCAAGATTTGCAACATGCATCAAGATGGTACCGACGCTCCTGGACACATCATCACTGATGTTGGTTAGTTCACTGCATGTTTTGGGTCTTTCACCTTTATACTGTACACCTTTCACAGTTAACCCAGCAGAGGTTGATCATCTGGTTGTGTGCAGGTCACATTAAACTGGTGTCCATGGATCCTTTTTTTCCAGTCATGGCAATCTTGAGACTCTTGCCCCAGCACTTTTATTGCTGTTGGCTTTCCAACTCTTGTCCCTCCCAATGTCAAGTGTGCAGTATCTGTGCAGACACTGGCCAGCAAAACGTCTATAACCCAGTTCCACTGGCAGACTACCTTTAACACTTACTAATCTGCTCTTCCTAATTGGTACATTTTCTTTGATGGTCTTGCACCTCTGCTCTTTGCAGATGATGTGGTTCTGTTGGATTCATCAAGCTGTGACCTTCAGCACTCACTTTTGCTTTTTGCAGCCAAGTGTAAAGTGGTCAGGATGAGAATCAGCACCTCCAAGTCTGAGGCCATTGTTCTCTGCTGGAAAATGGTGGATCGCTCTCTCTGGGTAGGGAGTGAGTTACTGCCCCAAGTATTTGAACTATCTCTTGTTCACAAGTGAGGGTAAAATGGAGCGTGAGATGGACAGGTAGTTTGGTGTAGCGTCAGCAGTGATGGAGCTGGAAGGCGAAGCTCTCAATTTACCAGTCCATCGACGTTCCGACCCTCACCTATGGTAATGAGCTTTGGGTAGTGACCAAAATAACTAGATTGCGGATACAAGCAGCTGGAACGATTTTCCTCCGTAGGGTGGCTGGGCTCAGCCTTAGAGATAGGGTGAGGAGGTCAGACAGATGCCAATGGCTTTCTCCATTTGGTTGGCATGCACAGGGAGCAGTGTTTCAACAGGGTTTCAGCAGTATTCACCTAATTAAATTGAAGACTTTTTAAGACCTTTTGAATACCATCTAGAAGGCAATTTAATACCTGTTTCACCGTCATACTGGCCAAAGAGTGACAGAAAAGCTGTCAGGACAAAAAGACCTACGATGAATTTATTGACATGCGTATCACATTTTTGTCGGTACTTCTCAGGTGTATAGAATAATAATTCCTGGTAATATAATTAATTCATGAATGGCAGTAATTTGATTGGTGGATTTACCAATGAAAATATAATTAATGAAAGTTTTTGCTTAAAAAAAAAATTAAAAAAATCTTAAGATTTAATCTTAATCTTTAAGACATTTTCACATTATAAGAACAATAAGCAATAGGTCATTGGATGATCAGAAAATCAATATATTGTACACATTACACACAATCATTATGACAGATCTGCCTCATTAGCTAAATAAAAACACCATTTTCCCACCGTGTTTCTCACAGTTGTTTTTAGAGTCGTATGGAGTCGGTCATCTGTTCTAGAACATAGGTGTTGACAGCAATATTGACAGTTTTTGCTGAAATTGATGCTTGCCCATTATGGGTCAATGAGCTTCCTAGCTACTGTGGCTAGCAGTAACAACAGTGCTTGCCACAAGTCTGATGGTGCCAACTGAAACCCCATAAAAACAGGATTGAAAAGCCTCCTGCATGTTGTACCAGTCTCATTTGTAGTTTATAGATGTGTAACATCTCCCGACAGCCCGCAACCACATTAAAAAAAAAGTTTTAATGAATGTTACTCCAGCAGGCAAGAGAAAATATTCCAAACCTTTGTACATGAAATTTAGGCTTCGGGGAACTGAATTTGATGCTTTTTAAGACTGTTCAAGATCTGCTGATACCCTGGCAGGCATGGGTTACTGTCTTTCCCCAAATGTGCAGGTTTGGCAAGATGCCGTAGACTGCCTGGAGGAAAAATCTAATGGGGTCTGGCTTAGGCTCCATAGTCCATGAGACTTTCCTTTCCAAACCCCACTCACACTTAATCCAACTCCACTCTGCCTCAAGGACATGGTCTTTCTTAAAATACAGCAGCTGACGAGTCCTTAATGCCGGGGTCATTGAAAAAGAGGTCATACAAGTGCATCTATTTCTGCATCTTCCTTTGGCATACCAGTTCATGTATGTAATATTTTTAAGTACCATATAGCATGATAACCCTTTGGTAATTATTTGTGGTAATTGACATATGAAGTGGATAAAAAATGTGTCTTGGCACTGAGCATGTAAGCATTTGCTGACATGGTTCATGTGTTTGTTTTGAGTACAGTTTCCAGATGTTGTGGTTTGTGTCCCTGCACTGCACTAGATAGCTGAGTTGTTGATATTAAGGTTCTCCTTAAAACAAATGGTGTGCCCTATTTCCCAGATGGCTTTGGACACAGGAATTTTATAAATGTTTAGAGAGAAAATATATATCCTTTCTATTTTATATATATCACTGCAAGTTTTTGCAATCATTAGCTTTTTACAATTAGGAGGTACCAGCTTTATAAACATATATCACAACAACACAAAATAGAACACACAGTAGTTCTTACACTTTTTCATGGTCAGTGTTGGGGTCTGAAAGTGTATCTACATCTTCTCTTTTCCATCAATAGCCGAGTGGCTATTGGTGCTTGCAATTATACATTTCTCAATATGAAGTGCTTAGTAATGTATATATTTCCATCTGTATTATTGTCCAAATCATAGTTTTTTTTAAAGTCACAAATTGAATGATTGATGTGAATTTGAAAAGGTAATTTTTGTGAATTTTATTTCGCACAGATTCCATGAAAAGAAGAAAACGTGTTCATATTATAAAAGTAATCGTCAGTTTCTGGGAGCTTTTGTGTAAATAATCCAAATTTCTTGCCTTCTCACTGTCCCCCAAACCCTCCAACAATACTTCTGGCTAATATATAAATATGGCAGTGTCACATTTAACTTAATTTTCATTACTGGCGTATTAATTACTGACTCCCACATTGTATATAATGCCGCCAATGCCTAAAGGATCTACTACAGTTTTTGTCCTGCATCAATACATATAGGGCTGTATCCGAATCAGATTTTTTTTAAATTTGAAGAACAGTGAGAACATTCAACTATTCGTACCTGGACTATTGTGGCAGGATAGTAGGAGAGCAATGTTGAGAGAGATTTAAGTAATAAAATCAACAAGAAATATGAAAAATGGGGGGATATGACCCCTGCATATCCCCAGTGGAAATTACACCCTTATATAGCGAAGGGAACACAACAGTTTGGAAATCCCCTAGCATGAACTTTCCTTGTTTACATTTAAATTTACCTAAAATGGACCTACTTTCAAGAGACTGAAAACGTTGCGCTTTAATTATGTTGTTTCAGGACAAAGAACAATGTCTGTGTTTACTGTCATGTTGAGTAATGCTGACCAGTGTGGTCTGCAGTTTTTTAAGACAATAGTGGAGGTCAGTCACTTCCAAAATATAAACTGTGTCTGGCACTGGATAGATGAATTGCACTTGGTAGAATGAGATATGCTATACAATAATGCTGCATTATAGTTTAAACATAGTCCAATCAGTATGCGCATAACACACTGGATACTCTGTAAACACACATGCACAGAAACCTCACACTGTGGCTGGAAAAGAAATATGTACATAGCTTCAATATCACTCTAGGGACAGTATTTTGAGGATTATTATATTAATATGTCCGTGTGCTAACCAAGGCTTTGTGTTTCCCAGGTTAGCATCAGAATACTTGAGATCATTGAAGGTTTCAGCAGATACAAATGGCATTGGTCATGGGAATAAAACTGTACAAGGAATGAAAATACAGGGAATAATAAACATGAGGCTTTTCATTTTTAGTTGGCGCTCTTCAGTTTCCCTGGCTGACACTAAAACCATCACTGAAAGA
The DNA here is from genome assembly GCA_028570985.1 of Heterobranchus longifilis. NCBI lineage: Eukaryota > Metazoa > Chordata > Actinopteri > Siluriformes > Clariidae > Heterobranchus > Heterobranchus longifilis. The sequence goes on along the minus strand of JAOVVB010102652.1, from coordinate 16,858 downwards.
TTTTATCAGCTGTAGTTAATAAAGTAACTGGGGTAAATGTGTGTCTGTATCCAAAGAGTCTAGAAAAAGACACGCACTATGTTTTTGGTATTCATGGATGAAAACCACTGTGTGTTTTTGCCAGATAAAAAGACAAAGAGTGGTGTGTCTGTCTCTTGGAAAGCAATCTAACGTGCTAACAATTATTCAAAAAAATATTAACTTAAAAATAGTTATGTAAATAACTCATTTTTATATATTATTATGTTTACAATATACATTTATATGTATTATTTTAATACTGATTGAGTATAAATTGGCCCAATGTTTAATTTAGGAAAATACATGGAAATATGGTTTGTTTACTGTAAAAATTCACAGGAACTTCAGGACAATTCAGAGTGAACATTCATCTAATGACAAAAAGCATTCCAACATTATGTTACTTATTAATTAATTGTTTAAGTGTTACCTTGATTTACTTGTGTGTTTTTTTAATATACCACTAACATAATTTTCTAACTTGTATATTTTTCTACATTTTCCTGTACTTATTAGTGGTGAAACGCTCCGTGTATTCACAGTTTGCAAAAGGTCATTGGGTTTGGTATGAAAGTTCAGTTCAGTCCACCCTGTGTACCAAATAACACACATTAACATAAATACAATCTTGGAACCCATCGACTATTGGTCTGCCGACGATTTAGCTTCTGGGAGCAATGGCCAATATTTTGGGGGTTCCGGTGTAGCCAGTTGACATCCAGATAATGGATATCCGGGCCAAGACTTCCTCTTCCATGCCCCGGGACCATGAGTCGTGAGAATGGAGTTGGACTTTTACTGTTTTACAAGTAACAAGTATTTATCAAGCAGGCCTATGTATCTGCATATGAATGCAGATGATTTCTGTGATTGCATTTCAGTCAATGCATGTAACCAAACATTTGAGCCGGAAACCAGAACACTTCTGATACCAAAATCTTTGGGAACAGCCCATTACTCTGAAACCCCAAACAATGTCCCATTGAACTGAAAGCCCATTAGTCCAATGGCTCGTTATCCCAAAAACAAAAAGCCCATGCTCCGAAGAGCCATTTCTCAGAAAATACACACTGGAGTTGTTGGAGTCCAGTGACAATGCTGTGGTTAAGGTCTGGTTAGGTTTAGGCATCACTTGGTTGGGGTTAAGATCATGGATTGGGTTAAAATCATCACATGTACACCAAAATCCACTAGTAAGGGCAAAAACTCTAGGGAGAGTGTGTATTTTTGGAGCAAAGGGCCTTCGGAGCAGTGGGCTTTTGTTTTTTGGGATAATGGGCCCTGTTGGACTGATGGGCTTTCGGTCCACTGGGACATTTTTCGGACTACTGGGGTTTCGTAATAATGGGCTCTCAGACCAAATGGCATGGCATCAAATCTTGTCCCGTTGGCTCCAGATTCTGCATTCATATACTGATATCCATGTATAGAGATCAACATAACCCCCACTGAGACACATTTGACAGTGGGACAGTTGCTCCAGCTTCTAAACAGACCCTTGTGGTGAGATTGTTTCGTCAACTACTGTTTCCAAGTTCAAGAATGATCTTTAAATCTCAACTCCATGTACTGTGTTTATTCTTGAGGCAGGAGTATGAATCTAGGGGCTCACTGCTGTTTTCACAGCGCTGTCAAACATTTGGAATACATATTTTGACATGACATGACGATGGAAACTAACATGATCTGTAATGGTCATTGGTACAAAGGCCTGTGCCAGAAGCTTGTAAACGCACTATGAAAGTGCTGATGGTCCCAACCTTCCTCCCAACACTACAAATTAGAGATGACGGGCCTTGTGATTCTTTCAACCACATTTCATAAAGCGTATGGCAACTCATGGTTCTGTTGTTGAAACAGAATGTACAGACAGGGATGTACCGTATCAAATGTTGGCACTCAGTCCTCCAACAGATGGTTTTCTTGAATACATGTTTTGTAATAGATCAGTCTAATTTAATTGATCTCTGAAAAAGAAATAAACATGGCCAAAAGCAAACAATCCTGAGTTTACATTTTGTTTATTTATAACTGAGGCTCAGTGAAGATTTTACAACTGTAGGTCAACTGGATTCAGGCCAAAGGCACCATAATGTATACCGTGTAATACTATTTCAGTGTACTTGAGCTCCTGTAAACTCCTGCACTCAAAGACAGTGGAAGGAATGAGAAAATGACACCTAGGAAAACATTCCATGAGGGGACCCTGCTCATGCTCAGGCTGGTGTCCCCGGCATTGCCCACATGTCTGATGAAGCTGTACGAGCATATTAGCATTCTACTGACATGGGAAGGTAACGGGACACGAGGGAATGTCTGTGGAGTTGCAACCAGAGCTGGTAATCATTTATTTCTAGGCATGCTGCTGCCAGAGATGGGTCTACCTATATTTCTTTGGAGCCCCACTGAGGCAGTTGTGGTAGGGAAAAGTCACAGACCGGGATGCTTTTAAGCCCACTTTATGGGTATACATTGGAGGTGTGTATTTTGTGAAAGAAATGACTTGACATTTTGTCAAAATGTGCTTATTTGCTTGCTTGAAGACTTGGATGAGAAGAGTGATACCACTGTGATATATCTGTCGATAAATGATGAAGAGTTAAAGAGTGAGAAAGTCTGCGTAGCGCAGTGAATGGATTGGTTAAACAAACATGGACTTTCACCCAGGAAACCACTGTTCATGTTCTATGTGAAACCAAAATTCAATGTTGACTTTTAAAGTTACGTAGGCTATGTAAGTTAACTTACGTTCATAACGTTAGTTAACATACATATAACAAATGTAATAATGTAAAAGGATTTAACAGCAGCAACAAAAACAATAGTACATTTTCTGGGCAGATAATATGGCTGGCATCAACTCTGACTATGTTTGAGCACCAAGCATCTTTGATGTAAACACAAGAGTCCTGCACTCTGTTCTGCGTTCTGTGTTCAAGTGAAATAGATTTTACTGGGATGCTGCGATGGAGCCAGGTCTTTGTAAAGATGTGGGTACAACAGTCGCCGATCTCCTGTTGTCTTGTTTCATCCATCTCATATTCCTGCAACTGGACATTAGCCAGGACATTAGCTGGGTAGTCAAATGGTACCATGCCATTGTTCCGACAGCCCATTATTCTGAAACCCCAATAGTCAGAATAAAGGTCCCATTGGACCAGAAGCCCATTTGTCCAACAGCCCGTTATCCTGAAAACAAATGGCCATTGCTCCGGAAATACACACCATAACCTCCTAACCCGTAACACCCTGATGTCATCAGACGGTGGCGGTGTGAAACATTAAGAGACAGGGGCCAACTGATTGTAGGCCATGAATCTATCTAACTGCAGGGAGAGTGTGTATTTTCGGAGCAATGGGCGTTTTCAGGATGACAGACTGTCGGACAAATGGGCTTTGGGCCCAGTGGGGCATGTTTTGGACTACTGTGGTTTCGGAATAATGGTCGGTTGGAACAATGGGCAGTCCCCTGTGGAATTGCCTTTGATCCTTGCTGGGTTAGCTGAGCTAAACTCTCCTCCCTCTCCTCCTGGGGCAGTCAAAAATGTACAAAAATGCACAGTGCACACAAGTTCACCAGGGTCTTCCCAGTTCACGGCTCAGCCCTAAAATATATGCTTCACCTTATGTGCACTGGAAATGCATCACATTTTCCTCTCACATTTGGGCCACAGTGGAATAACTTTTAATAGCATAAGAAGGGATGCACTCCAAAATTCCTGTGTGGTGAAGTTTGAGAGACAGCTTGCGGTGAATGTCAGACAGCTTTTGAGCTTGACGCAGAGGGGCCGTGATCCTGGGGCCCCCCGTGTGACAGCTTTCTCATCTATCATTCCCACATATTCTGTAAGTCAACTTTTGACTCATAATCTCCCTGGCCTGCTGTTGCTGTCTCTTTGTGCTGAAGCATGTTTGTTTTGCTCTTTTTGGGCACTTTGTCATGTTATGAAGCTACAGACCTACCAGTGACGGAGGGCGGTCCTGGCTTTACTCAGCTGTATTATTGTTCTTCAGAGGCTTAAGGTTTAAGTGGGACGGCCCTGCCTTTAGTTTCAGGTACCTTACAGCAATGGAAATTAACTCAACCATACACATCTGAAGCATGTACAATACTATGCATTTGGCTACCACAGATGGGGTCCATGTTAAATGTCTTAACAACATAAGAAACACACTTTGACCTTCGATTCCTACCCAATAACGCCTCTGCAAGACATGAAATCAATGGGACATTTTTCCCTGTACCGATGACCTCATGCCTCAGAGATGCCTGCCGTCATTATGGGAGCTCTCTCTTTCAGACAGAGAAATCCCCACAGGTTTCTGATCAGGACTTGCCAGGTTTCGATAAAGGAGGTTCCATCCCCACCCCAAGTCTCCATAGAGATTGAGCTGACTAATAAAAATAGCTTGGCTGCTCTGTTTACCCACAGTGGGATGTTACTTTACTGAGTTTTCCTTCTCTCCATCTCTCACTCGGTCTCTATGTCTAAGACATGGATGTAACTGGACTAATTTCTTACAGACTTTTATGTAAATATTTTTTAAAGGTGCAATGTCAGACATGGCCAGATCGTTAGTTTAAAACATCTAAAAAAAATTAACTATTATCAACAGAATGCGAAGAAGTAACAACAGATTGTCAAAGACGTCTATGTATGGGGCTGCAGAGATATAAATGTGCGTGCTAACCAGCTAGCTCCAGTCCGTCCTGCCTACCAGTACCACTAGTACCACTAGTACCACTAGTACCTCGAAAGGTGGTAGTGAGTCACTGTAGCATCCAGTCAGTCCAACATGGGAGGACGAAGAAGTAGACCTTCCCCGAGATTCTGCGTTGAAGAGACTGTTGCAATGGATGGGTCCCCGGAGAGTCTAGCTCCATCCCGGCGGAGATGACTCACTCAGCGGACCATTAGCGATCCTAGACTTGACTCATCCCCCATAAAAAATGCAGTTCAGTCAAAAAATGCATTCGGTCAATTATGCTTGATCAAATATCATAATCAATTATTAAAAAATAATAAATAACACCATGCACACATGTACGTCTGAGTATTTGAACAAAAAATTGAATATGTAAATATGTAACATCAAATGCCAACTCACAATAATGCTTATTAGACAACTCATATTCTGAAACAGCTGGTATTCTTTGCTAGAAGGGGCTTCACTTAAGGTTTTTGGGGGGGAAGCAGTGAGGCACCATATAGTGACTTTATGGGAGATTGAAGAAGGTATATAGTTGTCGTTGCAGAATGTGCCAATATGAGTGGCCATCAGGAGGCTCTTTTCCCAACATTCTCTTAAACACAGACTCTCAGTTACATTTTTGAGGACATTACAAGGTTTATTGAGTGTGTGACTGTACAGTGCCTGGATAAAGCCTTTCTTCCTCTCTGGGAAGAAACCCTGGAGACAGGAAGTCCCTCGCGTTCGTGTTCTTGTTCTTAAAGTCCCTTCGCTACAGCCGGGGCTTAGCGCCACCCAAAACGATTGTGATTGGTTTAAAGAAATACAAACAGGCCAAGGAGTTTCTTTCCCCTATCCAGGAGTGAAAGCACACTGAATCCAGACCTTCCCCCAGCGTGGACACAGCACTTTGGAGGTCTGGCTACGCGAGACTAATCTGTACACAACCTTCAACCGTGCCATTGCTGCAATTAGTAAATTATGCAATTCTTGCACAAGGTGAAATGCTGCCCCGTATTTATTAGATCATGTGGCCAACATTGCACCTTTTAATGTCAATGTAGACATTTTGAACACCCTTTTCCAGAAACTTTAAAATGATTTGCCTATATGTGCATGTGCACATTACATGAGAGATCAGAATCGAGTGGTTAGACAAAGGGTTACAAGCAGCAGAGAAATCAAAGCCAGATGGGTGCCCTCAGTGTCTGTCTATACTTTCAAAGTGGGAATGGGCCATAAACATCAGGATGGACCCATAAACGTCCAGTTGAAGAGACAAATAATAGGTGGCAGGTGACGTTCATGGAGGTACGACGAGCCTTTTCTTCTGGTAAAATGTTAAAAAGGGACAGATGTGTAGGGATAGCCTTTTTTCCTCTCTTATTGCACAGTGAAATATTTTATTGTGACACGTGAATATCCCTAATATCCCTAATATCATGCCTCATATACAGAGATGGGTGTAACAGCTTGACCAAACATACATTCAAGTTTAAAATTTATGATTCACAAGTTAACTGTGTAAAATGGCCCATAAGTATGAATTTTCATATTAAAGAAGTGTGACAAGATGGATATACTTTATGAAATGTTAGGGTGGGATGGGATGAACGTCATAAACAGCCACAATGGGTACATCCATTTAATTTTATGGATTCAAATTGTGTCCTGATGTTCTCGGAGAGGCGGTCATGTAGCACTCTTTAAGAAATTATGGGCATTGAAAATATAATACATAGAGAGAAAATGTGATGATATCCATATTGAATATGATGATATTCAGTCTATCCATTAGACTGAGCAGACATGGAGAGAGCCCTTTTTTGTGTTATTGCAGCCCTGGTCTCACGAGAAGGCGTATGAATAGCACGCCAAAGTGTTCAGTCATTTTGCGTGTGATCACAATGAATTTTTTTGCTTTTCGCATGTCATTTCACGCCAAGTAGTCGCACCAGGCTTTCAACTGTAAACCCAACCGCAACAATATTAAACGCTCAGAGCAACTGCTCCGGAAGTTAGATGACATAGACCGTTTCAGATGGGATGGATGGAACAAACAAACAGAACTTTCACCCAGGACACTGCTGTTCATTTCCTGTGTGAAGCCAAAAGTCAACTTTGACTTATTTGCATTGCTTATATGTAAGTTAATTAATGTAATGTAAACCTCCTTATTTTAACCATAGACTGTATGTAAAGATGGACAGCCTGACAACTCCCCATAAGTGAAGCCAAAACATCTGGAATGCCCCATGGTGGCTGGCTGCAGTATAGGTCATAAGTCCCGCCTCCTCCATGTTAGTGGATGGGACATGAGCCAGACTAAAAACTCAAAGTACACGTTCAATAATTTTTTCCCCAAAGATGGTTTCTGTGATTTTAGGTAGTTCTTATCACACTAATGTTTGTTCAAGTGTTAATTTTTCTGATACATTTTGTTTTAATTAGTTATTTGATGCTATAAAAATCGGGTGAAATGTCATGAACTTGTGATTGGTCGGGCGGGTGTATGGGCGGTCGCTACTATGCAGACTCTGGTTGCAAAATTACAAGATGGCAGCGCCCGCATCTGTGATATTTTGGCTTCACTTTTGTACAGTGGGAGGAAGTGGAGATGTGTCGTCCATCTTTATATACAGTCTATGATTTTAACCCAAACCACATGAGTTTTGTTTGAATGCATAACATTAACCACGTGTTTAAAACTGCGACCGTAGTGAAGCGTCATAGTTTGGCGTGTAAAGCTGGGTTTTCACAGGCAGCTCTGATAGCAGCAGAGCAGAGCGGTTCAGTGGAATCCAAGCAGAATTGTGTCACCACAACGTGGTGCCGACGGTGTGCATTTTTTGCTAATAACTAGTGCCTTGTAACAATAGTTATAGCTTATCGTCTGTAGCATCTAGCAGTAGCTGGTAGAATGTAAAGTAGAGGTACGTTAACACTAGTCCCACTCACAAAAACATTGCTGAACATTCTCATGAAGCTGTTTTCATAGGGAATGAATTGAACCTCTCTGCTGTGCCGTTATCGAAGCTGCCTCTGAGAACCCAGCTTAAAATTGATGTCAAGGGTTCAATGGTCAAGCACGCAAAAAGCTTCAAATGTGTTGGCATGACGCACGAAAGGTGGCATGCTATTTACACACTTTCCCATGAGATCACGCTTTAAATCAGGATTCACCTGGGATAACAGTGCTGTGTATCAGTATGGTGAATCCATCAGTTACATGATGTAACACCAACACTGTCATCTTTTTGATGGATTTATCACTTGTCCGTTGGTGATGTTGTGGCTACAATAAATAATGATCAATCATCATAAACTCCCTGGAGCTTGTTTCCCAGGTAGCATGCTACAGTATTATTATTATTCTTATAATATATATTACACCTGGCTCTGTGAATGCAATTCCTGACAGAACCATGTACTGTAGCTCTGACAGTCCTGACGGTTTATTATGTCATTGTTAGTCATCCTTTTTGGATAACAAAAAAGATCTCTTAGCAACAAAGACATATGACATATGACATATGACATAATGAAATATGGCCTTTGATGAAACCTAATGATGAAAGATGACCTTTTTTTTGATGTAGAAAAGCATCTCAACCTAAAGACAAACAATGTCAGTTTATGAAGGAATCCAGGACCTGTATTTACCTGAAAAGAAACTTGTGTACGCCAATTGTGCAGCACTCCGTGCAGAATAGACGCTTGGCGCCTTGTCACGCTGCTGGCATTTGTAGCATTGTGTCAATACCCATTGCAAAGAATTGAAAAAAATACACTGGCCTCAGGCAAAAACAGTTTGGTGGACATGGGCCCTAAGAGCTGCCAATATCCATTTGTTTTGCATCAATTTGTTTTGCTGTATGAGAATCTCTAAAGCCTGTGCTCCCTGGCCTTTTGGCCACAATATCAACGCCCATGCATGCAAAACCAGTATGTATTGGAAGGTCTTTTCTGATCATGTTTAGTGGGAGAAGGTATTGAATATGCATGATTTTGGAGTGGTACTGCACTGCTAGCACACACAGCTGTCATAAGCTATGTCCATCACTCCCACATTCACTACCCAGTGTATAATAAGCATTGAGGACTTTACTATTCCACTGATCTATAGATTGTCAAGATATGCTGCAATGTGCCAGCAAACAGGGAAGAAGAAGACTGCTGGGAAACAAACATGGAACAGTAAACAATGTTGGATTTAAAATGCTTTTTAAAAAAAAAAAAAAGAAAAGTAGAATCTGAGCATACAGTGAGCATTAGCTTTAGCTTTGGCAGTAGTAACAGATCAAACAATAGTAAAACAATAAAGCAATTTATTTATTTTTCTTTCTGGTACACGTTTCAAGGTGCTGTGGAGAAACCGAAATGTGACTCATGTGGACGGACAACGAGGTAAAGTTGCTGCTTAGTGTGCCGCTTACCCGTAGCCGTTAGCATGTAGCCATAGCTGTTGTTGATGTTTGCAAATTGAGGAGATGATGTCATCGTTTCCCAAAATCTCCCAGTTAATGTGTCCACACAGACACATGTGGATGAGAGGCCAAAACGGAGAGGAAAGTATCCGTTTACAAAAATAGCTATATACATGTAGACAGGCCCTAAAAGTGCCCTAGTAAGCCGTGACAGTGTGACAGTGAGCCAGCATGCACAATACCAGGACCCTCAAACTGAAGCAACTAAATGGAATTCAGCCATCATTAATTGTATTAGTTACATGTCAAAATATATTTGTGAAAAAGGCATGTGGAATTTAGAGTGCCCCAAATTAAGTTGTTATCTTGTTCTTGGAAACTGTAGCTGCCAAAAAGACCTGGTATGGGCCAAAATAACTAGAATTGTGGAATTTGGTGTAATTCCAAACAAATGGTTTGTGTGAAGTCATAACACAACAGGTGCTGCTCTGCACCTGTTCCACTTATGCTGTCTTGGTCATGGTGGACGCATTTGACCACATTCTTTTAGTAATGTGTACGCGAATGGGTCTTGAGCCACACATAAGGACCGCCTACTCAACTGACATCCTCTGAGTAAGTGGAAGTACTCATTCGCTGGCTTCGTCCAGGACGTCTGAGCCATAGCTAGCTCTGTGTATTTTGGCCGTTTTTGTATTTTTAAACATTAGTATTTTGAAAGTATATCTCATGTCACAGAAACAAATGAGAGTAAATCTTGTGTTTTGGATGTTATTATCATACTGTCTGTGTTTTTGTTCGGGTGCTCTGCACAGATCTGACACCCTACCGCCTGCTCTTATCCCCGGCCCTCTGAAGCTCTGTGTGCATGGGCGGATTATGAGACAATGGGCCCCTGAGCACAGACAAGCAAAAGGTCCCAACACCTCTCCTTCCCCCGAATTAAGTGTATCTTATTCTTGGAAACTGTTGTCATCTAGCTGCCAAAAGACCTGGTAATAGCCAAAATAACTAAAATTGTGGAACTTGGTGGAATTCCAAACAAATGTTTTGTGTTAAGTTACAACACAACAGGTGCTGCTCTGCACCTGCTCCCCTGCTGCTGTCTTCACTGCCCACCAAGCTTTATATTTTCAGAATTTTCTGAATCACCTTCACCTTTTTTTTTTTTTTTATCATTCGCCAACAGAGAACAATGCATGAAAGTTAAGTTGGTACGTTGTTGATCTTAGATTTATGTGTAAAGTATTAAACCAAAGAACCCGTTTGAACTATTCAGTACTGGCTGGAGTGGGCGTGTACGTGTAGTGACAGAATGATTAGTGATGAGTGTGAAGTGGGTGAGTATAATTGTCTCAGTAGAAATAAATCTTGCCATAGACGTCTCTTTTTTTTTTTTCTTTTTGGAGCACAAGGTGTTTTCCCAAAAAGAGTTTCGTCAAACAGGTTAGCAACACTTGCACTAGAAGGTCTAACAGTTTTGCATCGACAGCTTTAAAGTAGTTTTGACAGATTTATAAACTGTTGAGGTTTCATTAAACAGTGGATGTATCTTTATGTAGCATATTGTAATATTTTATGTTTAAGGAACCCTGAAAATCTCCATATTGCTTTCTCAGTCTGCTGAAATCCAGGCCCAGTAATGTTGACTTCATATGTGCATCATGTTGATTATACTGCTTCAAATAAATGCCGATAATGCAGTGCAATCAATAAACTGTTAATCGCCTATTACACTCAGGTACACCTAGGTTACCTGATTATGTGCAGTAGTTACAACCATGGCCCAGTTTGAGTAAACATGCCTTTATTACTTCCACCAAGGAGGTTATTTAGGAATATGTTCCCTGTGAGCACAATTCAAAACTAGAAGGGCACTCCGAGAGCGCAGACCTCCGCTAAGGCCATGTCCTATCTCACAAATTTAAAGAAAGTGAAAAATAATTTGGGGTGTCTATTTGTACCCGGGTGAGAATAGACACACAGCAGCTATTTGGCTATTTACACTCAGCCCCCTCACCCCTCCCTTAGTATAAGTAGCGACAACGTATGAGTGGGTAGGAGGTTGTGGTGGATAAATGAGTGAAACAAGACTACTTGGTTAGGTTTAGGCAACAAAACTACTTGATTATGTTTAAGCAACAAAATGACTTATTTAGGTTTAGGCAACAAAACTACTTGATTAGGTTTAAGCAACAAAATGACTTATTTAGGTTTAGGCAACAAAACTACTTGATTAGGTTTAAGCAATAAAACTGGGTGTAAATAGCATTGGCTACTTACATCTGGTTGCTAATGGAATCTGCCAAGAAAATTCCACTCTGTGATTCAGATTACGCATTCGCCCATGCTGCACCCTTCCACCAAGTTTCATGAAAATCGGGCGAGTAGGTTTTCTGTAATCCTGCAACAAACAAACAAACCAAACCGAAAACATAAGGTCACAAAGGTGTTAAAATATGTTTTTTGGCACAGAATCCATCCACAACATGAGGTAATAAGGTAGACTTTTGAGGTCCCTGAATGTCTAAGACCCCGGGGCAGTTACCGGTTTTACCAATTAATATTCTAGCCTTGATCACAGCATTGGGGCATTCTAGCTAACTGAATATTTCCACACATTGGAGGCAGCTGACAAGTCAATTCTTTCAGTTTTTTACTTAACGTATGACCTCAACTCTAAGATGTATTTATCAGATTTGACTTTGTACAAGAAAAACTGCAATATTTATTTGGCAAACTCAAATGACTCAGCTCATATTTACATCTGATCCACACCATTGTAACGTAATGGAATACCCTGACAAATTGACAGCGCCCAATATTGTTCTATTTTCCTGCAAGCCATGCCAGAAAAAGAGTTTTGACTAGAATCCAATCAGTCATTCAAAGTGAGCAAGCCAAGAACCTGTCCGCGCTGGAACAACAGTCTTTCTTTGGGAGTGCAGGACCTTGTCATACTGTTTACATGCTGTGTCTCTGGCTTGCTAAGTCAGGTTTTCAGCACACCCCATGTGTGCTAGCTTGTAGACCAAACATTTTGTTTCTCAAATGATGAAATGTAGATTTTTTTTTTTTTGGTTGAGTTATAGTGAGTGCATTCCTTTGACTGTTGCATTTTTATCTGTACAGTTCATGCACATTTCATTAGGTCTGCCATTCAGACTTGGTATTAACATGCATCCTTGGTGATTTGATCACAAGTGGACAGCTAAGTACAGGTGTGAACGCACACAAGACATTGAGATTTGATCGCTCAGACCACTTTCAGAGGTGGACGCATATGACCACATTCTTTTAGTAGTGTGTACACGAATGTGTCCTGAGCCACACTTAAGGACCACCTACTCAACTGACGTCTTCTGAATAACTGGAAGTCCAGGACATCTTAGCTATAGGTAGCTCTGTGTATTTTGGCCTTTTTTTTGTTGTATTTTTAAACATTAGTATTTTTCAAGTATTTCTTATGTCACAGAAACCACTGATAGTTAATCTTGTGTTTTGGATGTTATTATCATACAGTCGGTGATGTGTCTGTGTTTTTGTTCCAGTGCTCTGCACAGATCTGACACCCTCCTGCCTGCTCTTATCCCCGGTACTCTAAAGCTCCATGTGCATGGGCAGATTATGAGACTTTGTAGTCATTGTGCATCTCTTTGTAGTTGTTTTATGTCTCTTTGTAGTTGTTTTGTGTCTCTTTGTGGTTATTTTGAGTCTCTTTGAAGTTGCTTTGTGTCTCTTTGTGATTGTTTTGCACCTTTTCATAGTTATTGTGAGTCTCCTTGTGTCTCGTTGCAGCTGTTTTGCATCTCTTTGTAGTCTTTGTGTCTCTTCCTGGTTGGTATGTGTGTCTTCAAGTGACATTTTGCAGGTGAATGCCAAGGGGGCCCCTAACACGTTGGGCCCCTGGGCATGTGCCCATTAGGCCTGTTCAGTAATCCATCCATGTCTGTGCGTCGAGGTTGCCTGACAAAGGCGGTGGTGTCTGTACAATCTATTATTGTTGCTTGGTACTCTTAATGCATTTTGGAATATCTGTGTGAAAAAAAGAAGAGAAACTAGTGTTCTTCATCTTTGTCCAAGAGGAAAAGTGCGGATGTGCCCTTGCAATGGAAAACATCGCTAAAATGCAAAATTCCTCACGCTCACCATTCTATATTAGGCAACTGCACAGCAAGGTACATTAACAACACGGCAGAGTGACTCAACCATTTTTCCAGATCAACACGTGACACGTTCAGCAGTATGTGATGAACAGATAAACCGCAGAAATCGCTTCATCTAATGTTCTCAACGTATTCTGCATCTCTACCTGCCAATGATTATACAACTGAGGCACACTTTGTTTGAGTTTCTCTCCAAACACCCTGAAACTACCATTCAGATACTCTTTCATCCATTGACCGGACGGGGCAGTAATGGTCAAGCTTAGTATTTCAAATAAACTGTCTTTTTTTTAAGTTTTCCCTTGTGAAATCTATATTTAAGGCATACTGTAAGCCACAAGTGGCATCACTTGCATAGCAGAACCTGACTGTTATTTTAGTCTCCTCACTGACCTAGAGGAGTTATTTATAGAATAAAATGAAGAATTGAAAGTAAGACAAGCCAACGGCACATCAAGTAGATGGCAGCGTAGATATTTGTGTGGCTTGACCAAATACTCGTTCCAAAGCCCTGTGCAGGGGCAACAATAAGACTGGTATGCACTTCTGACCTCTGGTTTTAAATTGGTACAGTATTGTAATTTCAGAAACAGTACTGTGATTTAGGAATACAAAACAAAAGCTGTGTGTCCTTGACGTCGTAAGAAGGCAATTTAAGGAGGGATGAGGGGATCCCCCTTGTTATGACCTACCTATACCCTAGTCCACTGGTTCCCAATCTGGGGTTCACAGGGGTTGCAAGGCCCTCTGGATTTAAAAAAATATATATGCAGTTGGACTATATCTCAGCATTTCATTAATTTTTGTGAAGAAATCTAAACAAAATTGTTATTTTGAAAGTCTGGATCATTATTTAAGAATCCATGGCGCTGTCCGTGGTGCTGAAGTAGCAGACGGATTTGTAATTGCGACTTTTTTTCTCTGAGCCCTTCTGTCTGTATAGTTTCTCGGCGCTTTGAGCACCAGTGCCATCTAGTTCCATTATACTGGAGAGAAGGCAGACATCTCTAAGGCCGATATCTCCAACATTCAGCAACTCACACCAAAACAATGTATTGTCACTTTAAGCAAGTGATACGTTATCAGTTCATTATTACTTCTTTCAACAGCTGTTGAGCTGACTACAGATTTTCTGTCAACACTGTACTAGGAGAATACACATACGCGTCTGTTTGGAGAGGATATAGGCACCTTTGGTTGTGGGAATTTGTAGTGGTTAGAGTGAGTCAGGAGTTCTGTGCCACAAACAGGATAAGGTAATTGTGGTGCTCTGCAGCAACACTGAGGCACCATTTAACCACAAGCAGAGGTGGAATATTATATTCAAGTCTGGGATTAAGGTTCTTCACATCCACTCTGTTTGCGCGTCTTTGTTTAAGACCACGAAAATTAAATCAGGTAATTACAGGTTTGAATGAATAAATTCGCGCGCCTCATATTTCCCTCCCAGAGAGCTCATAGTTTGTGTTCTTGGGAGGTCAGTTTTATGCTGTAACTCGTGATGTGACAGTAAAGAAAGCTCTGTTTTGCATCACTGTCATTGGAGCAACTAAGGTCATTCTGTGGACCATCGATGCTGTCCAGATCTCCACTTGAATTTACAGTGTGAATGAATAGATGACATACCAGAAAACAATCTTTTCCACATATGGTCCTCCCATCTATTCTCCCAGACAATGCCAAAGCTGACAATGGTTCTAATTTGTTAGCTCACATGGCAAATTGCCAAAGTTTGCATTAAGATTTCTGCAACCTTTGTACAGAAATGATTATATATTACATATATAAATGTCATATTTTCATTGGGTAGAAAAATGTTGTTTGTGGTTGCCAACAATTACATCTTATATAAAGTGCATATACAGTTGTACAGTTCATTATATCAGTAGCTATCATAGGCATATTGTCATGTTTATGGAGGCATTCTGTTTTCAGGTTGTCCGTCCGTCCGTCCGTCTGTCCCATTCTCATGAACGCGATATCTCAGGAATGCCTTGAGGGAATTTCTTCAAATTTGGCACAATGTCCACTTGGACTCAAAGATGAAATTTGAGATGAAAATAGATTTTGGGGGTAAAAGGTCAAGGTCACTGTGACCTCACATAATAAAAACAAAATCAGCCTTGAGTTATGAACAAAAATGTGATTTTGGAGGTCACAGTGAGCTTGACCTTTGACCACCAAAATGTAATCAGTTCATCCTTGAGTCCAAGTGGATGTTTGTTCCAAATTTGAAAAAAGAAAAATCCTCAAGGAAGGCTTGATAAAAGACACTATTGAGTTGCATTATGGGCAATGTAGGATTCTGTATTTTTGGAGCTTGACTCATACTCAGGACTAAAAGTCAGGATATCTCAGCCTCTGCTTCTTCAATTTTCATAATATGAAAGAAAAATGCTGAATATTCCATCAATCATTTGTCTATTACAGCCATTCCATAGTGGAAATTAATGTTATCCATGTCTGTAAAACTGAACAGCACTGATCCATCAGTAGGACCCCTTAGTGTGTATTGTATTGCTCTGTGTGGGAGACAGAGAAAACTGGACGAAAAACAGAAATGATGATGATCAATGGGCACACAAGGATCCAGCATGTTAGTGCCAGTCAGCACATCACTGAGGCTGTTTGTGGTTGAGTGGGTGGTGGTGGTGGTGGGGGGGGCTTCCATTTTATGTCAAGATGGTATATGAACCTTTGCAGAACGAGGAGTTCGCCAACTGTCACTTGGCATGCCGAACAAGTCTTGGAAGCTAACAGACATTTTGCATTCAAGTTTTAATATGCACGTGTGTGTGTAATGTACATGTGCTTTCACACACAAATAGACAGAGAGCTCTGCAATTACAAACTAACTTACTGCCATTACTGCGCTTAATATCGTACCTTTACAGAATGTTGTTTGTTTATGACTTATTGTCTTGGAGAAAGAAAAGGTGACATTTTTAATGACGAAACTCAACAGTACTGGCATTGTACTTTTCTGCAAACCACAGAAATGTTACTGTACATTTGTATGTTTCATAGGTGTCATATCAACATTTCTAAAGTGACATAGTTCAGATCACGTGTATATAGGAGGAGGGGAGTGTAGAGAAGAGTGTAACTTAGGCCACTTTTCGAGACCAAAAAAAAGGGTATTTCTTTAATGTTGGGACATTTCTAGCCATAGTTCTGGCTGCAAAACTGGTATTTATTAACAAGATGTCAGGACATTTCTGGCCGTGGTTCTGACGACAAAAACAGGTATTTTGTTAATGAGAAGTCGGGACATTTCTAGCCGTAGTTCTGGCGACAACATTTTTTATTTTTTAACGAGAGGTCTGGACATTTATATATGTGGTTCTGACGACAAAAACTGGTATTTTTTTAACAAGACATCAGGACATTTCTAGCTGCGGTTCTGGCGACAAAAATTAGTATTTTTTAACGAGACGTCGACACATTTCTAGCCGTGGTTCTGGCAACAAGAATTGGTATTTTAAGCCAAAACTTTTCCTTTTCCTAACCCTAACCAAGTGTTTTTGTGCCTCAACCTACCACATGTTAACC
>JAOVVB010102634.1:0-13014 GCA_028570985.1 Heterobranchus longifilis | reverse complement strand
CTTGTTAGCATGCTAACATTAAAGGTCCCATATTGTAAAAGTGAGATTTCCATGATTTTTGAAACTTCCATGAAACTGTGCCTTTAAACGAGCCGTAAGGACTTACGTAAAGTTGTGATGTCACAAATATAATATATATATATAGGTAGAAAGTGCCGCTACAGTGCCGTCATTCTCCAGCTGCAATGACGGTGCAGAGATGTCGAGAGCGCAGATGCAGAAGACCAAATGCTGACCAATCAGAGCACACTGGGCTTAAAGAGACAGGTGCTAAATGTAGTGTCTCAGACAGAGGGTGAATACAGGTATATTCAGAGAGACCTTATGAGAAACATAATGTGTTTTTTGACCATTAAAGCATGTAAACATGTTCTAGTAGAAACCCAAAAGTATGAACCTGAAAATGAGCATAATATGTCTCCTTTAACATATATATCCCAAAGGAATTTTTGAACCATTAAAAGTCCAGAAGTTTGCTGTGCACGCAGTTTTCCATTGGTGCATACATCTGTTAAGGGAATGAGTCTCCAGGGAATGAATGGAAGTCAATGCAGTGGCCATAAAAAGTGCCATAAGAAACTGTGTGTGTGTGTGTGTGTTTGGCGTACATTGTGCACGGTGGTGGATGTTTTGTGGCAGGCTGTCGATGTCAGTGTTATCAGCACCAGGGTTTATCGGGGTTCCCTATGCTGCTCGGGGGCTGAGTCTGAGTGGTTTTGTAGTTTCAGCTCGCACGTTATTACACCTGGATTGTATGTAGTGTGGATGTGACAGGCCTGCATAATGCCTGAGGACTGTGCAGAAAATGAGTACAACAAAGGAAAAATAAGAACACGGCAAAAAAAAAAGCCAGAGTAGGAGGAAAATGATGGAGCACAGGAACCGTTTCTCTGAAACCAGACCATGTATTTGGGGGAAAATGTTCATAAGTGTGGGGCTGACTACCATACAGTAATATGCATGCTGAGCACTGATTTCACCCTCTGTTTGAAATACTCCGTTTTAGCGCCTGTCTCTTTTAAGACCCCCTCCCAAAAAAGCCCAGTTTGCTCTGATTGGTCAGTGTATAGTATAGTTGTGACATCACAACCTTAGTGAAGTCCTGACAGCTCGTTTAAAGGCACCGTTTCTGAATACAGGCTGTGTGCATTTCTCCGTGGATTGAGTGTTTTGATACTTTCACAGTATTGTCACATGAGGCTATGTACTGTTGTGTCATGGTGTTGTATTGCATGTTTCTTAACTTTTGTGGAACTGCAGGACAGTCCACAACAAATTTCCCTATGGGGACATTAAAGTATATCTTATCTTATTTTATATAGCACCTCGACCTGCTTTTATAATAAAAAGAGACATGAAAAATCTCACTTTTTACAATATGAGACCTTTAAAATGCACCCCTCAGTGATGATCTAATCCTGTGCTGCTGTCAAATGAGCATACTCAGTTTTGTTGTATATGTAATTAATATATGAATATTAATATTTGCTATAACCACAAAATATCCACATGTTTGAAACAAAAGCAATAGAAAAATGTCCACTAAAATAGCAACAAAGAGTGGCAGACACATGGCTGAGATTGACACACCTGCACAGGTTGTTTTTGCATATTATTTTGTTCCGCAGCTTCTGTGTCGACTGGAAATTACATTTGCAAAGACATGAGTCACTGGCTACTGACTGGTTAGGGCAAAGGAAAACAAAAGAAGCCGAACAAAGAAGTGAAACAAGCTAGTCATTTGCTGTTTCAACAATGAAAATGCCCCAGCGCACAAAGCCAGGTCCATAAAGAAATGGTTTTATTGTGGAAGAATTTGACTGACCTGACTTCAACCACATCCAAAACAATGTTGTGGCTGAATGGGAGAATATATACCTGCAGCCAAAATGTTTTGCAAAGCCTTCACAGAAGAGTGAAGGCAGCATTTTAATGCAGATGGTTTTGGAATAACATCTTAACAATGACATATGGTTCCTTTTTTTAACATTCTTATGAAAGCTTCAATGTAAAAGCTTGTCTTATATGAAAGAACTACCCTTGTTTTTATGCTGCTGTTAAATATTAATATATTCCTCAATTCTACCAGTTAATCATCTCAAAAGTACAAGCCTGTTTTTTTTTACTGGTAGAAGTGATTCATGAAATCCTATTATATTCTGTCACACTCTTCAAAATTTACAGCGGCATCATTCTTCAGAGTGGTGGACAGCCTCCCTCCTCTGCTGCCGCACAGTTGACACCGCTGCTGCTGTTGTCACTACAAATCCATCTGGCTGCATAAGAGTATAACACAACACTTGTTGCATCTTAAGTCCCACAGTGGTCTGTTGTTCTCAAAGAGCTGAGCAGCTGCACAAAATGTGACAACCTCCACTGTGGACATATGACACGTTGAGAGAGCCACAAAATAATCCTCAAAACGCCTTTTTTTATCCAGCACATAAAAATCTAGGTTACTTTTTTTTTTGCGAAGAGTTATAGGTGAGAAGATCGATACTACCAATTGATGAAGGGGATGGCCCAATGAGAGCACCACCAACACACGCACGCACGCACACACACACACCTATGTACACCACCCAAAAGACATTGTTGCAGGACGCCTTTGCCACAGCCATGTCTCCCCTAAAAGTTTGTGTTACAGAGGTGGCTTGGTCTGGGGGTGTATGTTCAGCAGCACAGACACTACTGAATAATAATCATAGAAATATTGTAGTAATATTATAGGAGTACTACAGGCTGCAGTGTATCTCTAAGGGCTTGTCACAGTGCACTTAGCCCCAGGCTAAAGGATCTTTTCGCCTGGGGCTAAGAAAGCATTCACACTTCATAATTTTGACACATTTCAAGTCTGGGTTAACCCCGACTCTAGCCTAGAGCTTGCTGGCGCTGGTCCGGAGCAGGGAAATCCCCTGAAAATCAACTGAACACGGGGCTAAATGAGACAATAATCACGATATAGCTTGTGTATGGGGGCCCAGACTCCAAGCGGATAGCAAACACATACCTACGTTCACACATTGTCTAGATTTTTTAAAAGTGCATGTATTATACAGCAACATCTGCAACCTAAGACCCTGACAGCTATACCCTAACCACTAAATGGTCCCAAAAAATATATTCCATCAGTCTAAACATTGGATTAAAAAGGTAAGACACAACAATAGAGACATTTTGCAAGTGGAAATAATAGTATAATTTAATATAGTTTAATATAGCTTTATTATATCACTTTAAAACAACATATGTTGCAGGACATCATTTTGTCATTTGTATTGTTATGATTCATAACTTGTTTTGCTGCTTCAGAGGAAATGTGTGATTTCCCACTAAAAGGCAGTTCTTGTCTGAGTGGTGCTTCTATGAGGTTCGGCAAGAGCATTTACACTGGACATGCTTTATTAATGCATGAATTATTAAATTTCATTGTCCCCGGTTCATCTTCCTGCAATCTCACTTTCTCTGTGTCTCAGTTAATCCATCTCTCACTCTGTCTATCCGCTCATTCAATCGTTTGCTCGCCTGCTCTCTCATCCTATATTGCTCACATTCTTCAAAGTGAGCACTCCAGTCTTCCAGATTCATTTATGTACGGACTTTAATGATCTCAGTGGAATGAATGTCTTGGCTGCGTGAGTCACCTATCATACCTAATTCAGTTTCATAATGAATTATTCAAGATTGTCCCCATAACTCAGGTTGTCAAACCATTTGTCAGAGCTCCTGCTTCTATCACATTGTGGCAATCTACTAACACACAGTATGTTTACATGCATGCTTTTACTTCTGCTGCACCAGGGCCGGCCCTAGCATTTTTGGTGCCCTAGGTGAAATCTGCTGCAGGTGCGCCGCATGGGCACACGCTACACCACAAAACCGAATCTGCAAAACCAAAAAACATATTTTGCTTAAAATATGAAAAAATATCGGATCATTTAAAAAAAAAAAATTACAGTGCCGTTACAGTCATTCACGGCTGTAATGATGGTGCAGAGACGCAGAGAGCGCAGATGACTATTGAACACACAGAAATTACTTCCACAATCTAAATTTAGCATCTTTGAGCGCTGCAGAAAAGCGAAGTCAAGTTTATTTGTGTAGCCCATAATCGTAGGTGGAAAAATGGGAGAGGACTCAGACGCAGAGAGAGGTGGGGAAGACACATGAGACGAACAAAGAAAAAGGAAAGGTTATTTGAAGAGAACAATAGCGGGAGATGAAGAACAGAAGATGAAGTGAATATCATTGAAAAGCAGCAAGCATGTTAAATTTTCCCTGAGGAAGAAGCTCTTCAAAGTGAGCCGAATTACGCGGAAGCCTTTCAGAGTGGAGAGGCAAACATAAAGCGAGAATGAACGCTATGAAAAAAAGAAGAGAGCCGTGCATGAAATTTTAATTATGTTTTCTTTGAATTAGGATGGCATCTTTGTGAAATTGTAGGAGAGGACCCCATGGTTGTAGCATAAATGTGATTGGACGTGTAACAAAACTGTTGGCTATATCCTTAACTGTAACATGATCATCCTGCTGGTTTATTATTATTATTATTATTATTATTATTATTAATAATAATAATAATAATAATAATAATAATAATAATAATAGACAAGACAAGATTAAATAATTTTTTCGTCACCAATCACAGCGATATGTCTGCATCTATACAGTGCTGGAATGTAACAAAGTACATTTACTTTTAAATGTTTATTAAATCTTTAAATGTTTATTAATAATGATTATTAATACAAAATATAATCAACAATTTAATTAATGGTAACTATATATTGTACTCTGAATCTTATTTTAGGATCAGGAACTACATAATGGTTAAGTTTGGCGGAGTGATATGATGTAGGACCATGTGTAGACAGGTGATGTATCACGTTTGTTGTCGGTGTCCATTTGTCCTACTTTTGAGATGGTCATTAAAGAGGACCACGTGCCTGACCCCCTAGTTTAGTATGCTTCAAGTTTATTAGACTTTGATAAGAGTTTCAGCAGAAATTTGGACATTGTTCCCACCAGGACGAATAGAAACGTTTCATCTAGTGCCACCATCAGGTAAAAATTGTAAATTAATTTAATACTTTGGTTTATGGCCAAATGACCGTAAAACTAATTTAACCCGTTAGCCTCGATTGTAATGCTACTTGTGTGCTGCTAATGTTAGCGTGCTAACACTTAAGCAAAATGAACACCTAAAGAGAGAGGGTTAATTGTACCTGCTAAATTCCGCATTTTAGCATTGTGTCAGCATGGTGACGTTAGCATTTAGCTTAAAGTGTTTTTGTTTTATTTTTAGCATTTAGCTTAAAGTACAGTCAGCTAACGAGCTGCTAGCATGGCTGTAGACTCTTGTTATAAACTCGGGAGGGTTTCTGTTATCTGAATTTCAGCAGCTGGACAGTAAAATGACTTTGTTAACAAAGATTTTAATGAGTAAATTTACCAGAATCTGTAAAAGTGGGATAAAAATAGGTTTTAGAAAAGTGACAGGTTGAAATTATGCCATTGTGAACCACCATTTGGTCCCAGAGGGAGATTTTAGTTGTTTAGTTGTTTTATTTCTAGTGACATTAAAACCAAGCAACCACCATTTAATTTTTTTTTTCTGCTCGATTTGATATAGATGAAATTAAATTAGATTGAAATTAAACTGTTATGTGTTCATGTTTCTGGAGACCCTCTGAAACACCACCAATCTATCCTACTTTGATACAAGTGATGGATGCTAGTGGTCCTCAGACTGCTCACCATCTTCATTTATTTATTTAGTTAGCTAAGGCTAGTTTTCATTGGTAGTCCCTTTTTCCTGATGTTGGACAACATATAAAAACCAATGCAATATGTACAATAGTAAAAAAAATTTAAAAAAAAGACACTACAATATTGTAAAAAAAACAGCATAAAAAATACAATTAAACAACATGAGCGGACAATCCACATAGCAGATGATACAGTAACTGTAAGTTTGGTTTTAGAAGTCATCAATGTTGACATTGGGGGATCTTTCTTAATCTGTTTTTCCATTTTCCTTTCCTGCCTCTTGTCCCTATGACCTTCCCATGTTTCCTCCAACCACCAGACAGTAACTTTGTCCTGGGGAACGCCCAGGTCCAGTCCCTCTATCCCATAGTCTACTGCTCCGATGGCTTCTGTGAACTGACCGGCTTCGCCCGTGGTGAGCTGATGCAGAAGAGCTGCATGTGTCACTTCCTGTACGGCAGCGAGACCAGCGACCACCTCACCTCACAGATGCAGAAAGCTCTGGATGAACGTCGGGAGTTCAAGACCGAGATCATTCTGTACAAGAAGAGTGGTGAGACTGGATGGCTGGAGGATATTGTCAAGTTTAATCATGTCTGATACCGGCAGTGTCAGTCAAAAATGTATTATATTTAGCCTGGAAAATTCAAATATCTTTTCTTTGAACAGGCTCCAAGTTCTGGTGTCTGCTGGACATTGTGCCCATAAAGAATGAGAAGAGCGAGGTGGTTCTGTTCCTGGTGTCACATAAAGACATCACAGAAAATAAGGACCTGGACCATGGCAATGAATCTGACACTGGTGAGAGAAAGCATGAAAAAGAAAGTGAGGCATTTTCCAATTCCACTATAATTCACATGAAATGATCCAATAGAAGCTTTGCAGCTGGGGCACGAAATCTATCAGCAGACATGACCGGTGATATTAGGGAGGGGGGTTTGGGAGCAGTCACCAAGTAAATAACTGATTCTACCTTTTCAGCAAAACAGTACATCACTTATATTGTCTAAATTAATCCTCTCAGAGACCCACATAGACCCATTTTTGTCTTTTAGAGATAGTAGGTCAATGGTAGATGCCACATAGATGGGGTATACTTCATCTGAAAGCTGAGAACCAAGATAATTTAAGATGCAGCTTGCAGCACTGTGTCAAGTTTTTCTAGTCATAAATCTGAAGTAAACTTGTGTTTTGGTTGAAAGTTGTATAAGAGTGTAGAACATGGACGTATATGATGGCCATTCTAATGCTCTATTGTGTTTCATAAGTTGTTGTAATTTTTGGGTTGATAACTGCATGTATTTTGCCCCAGACTGCATGGGATTAGCATAAAGGCAGCATGTCTGTAAAGGGGAGACTCGTGGGTACCCATAGAACCCATTTTCATTCAGATATTTTGAGGTCAGAGGTCAAGGGACCCCTTTGAAAATGGCCATGCCAGTTTTTCCCTCGCCAAAATTTGGAGCTTTATTCAGCCCCCTTACTGACAAGCTAGCATGTCATGGTTAGAGTTTCTTCACTCTAGCTTTAAAACGTAGCCCGCTACAGCCTCCGAAAGACTGTAATGTTGGCCGAGAAGTCTCCAAGGGTTAATAGTAATTAATTAATAAATTACAATTTCTAGATCCAAGTTTGGGAGCCACATATTTGTAAAATGGCAGTTTTGGCCACCATGTTTCTCTAGTTTTGTGCCTTTTTTTTTCAGATGAGGAAACCGGCCTGGAGATCCGCCAGATCAGCCGGCCTCCAGGCTTCAACATGGAGCGCCGCCGCAGTCGGGCCGTCCTCTACCAGCTGTCTGGACACCTACAGAAACAGGACAAAACCAAGAGCAAGCTGAAGATCAATAATGTGAGATGTTTTCCTTGTTACCTTCTGTCTGACCTAATGCATTTTTTAAAGCATAAATTCTGATAGTGCTATTTTTGGAGGATGAATCTTTTGATTACAATGACTCCATGGCTAATAAGGATTATACGGCGTCAGCAGCTTAATTTTACACACTTTGTAATTTGCTGAAAGTGGCAATTTGCTTGTCCAGTACTGTTTTCAAGGGCTTCGTTTGCAACACAACTTGATTTGCATTCATTCCTAAGTCAATAAGATGAAAACTTGTAAATTAAAGCAACTGGGATTAGACGAAATGCTCCCTTGCAGTGTCAAATTAATGACCCAGGATTTTAGAGGGAACAAATTAACATAAAAGCTCTCATTAGTCATTTGAATTCATGGTTGGGCTGGCTGATCAGGTATTATGTTTAACAGGTTTCATCCTCTTGCACCAGCTAATGTTAAGTTAATGCTCAGTTAAAACACCAGAGAATAATCAATTATTGATCAATTTAGATAAAACATAAACTGTAATGTGATTAATTTAATGTTTGTGTGCGTGTTTCCACATCAAGAGTGTCCTTGGAGCCAATGCAAACCCGGTCCCAGAGTACAAGGTGGCGGACATCCAGAAGTCCCGTTTCATCCTCCTTCACTACGGTGCGTTCAAGGCCGGCTGGGACTGGCTCATCCTGTTGGCCACCTTCTACGTCGCCGTCACCGTTCCCTATAATGTCTGCTTCACTGCGGTGGAGATACGAGAGGACGGCGCCTCGGCGGCACGTAACCCTCCGAGTGTCAGCGACATCTTGGTGGAGATTCTTTTTATCATCGGTAAGGCTGCTTTCACACGCCTTCTACATGTTTTTTTACATGTTCCTTTGGTATCAGAGGAATAAACATTATCAGGCTTTAGCTACACAGGCAATACTTATTAGTAGAATAAATTCATTGTTGGTTTTGGTCTTTTCATGGGATTTATCAACAGTAAGAAAAATATAGAATTGGCTCCTATCCATTTATACATTATTCCACATTCTTCTAATATCAGTTTAAATTCCCTCCTGATTTACACAATCCAATAAAGTGGCTCTGAGACCACCACTCCTTCTCTCTTAATTGGCACAGTTAGTTGCACCACAGTCTGCATCGCCTCCAACTCCTCCTGGCGCACAGGCGCTGTATGCTAATCTCCTCTTCTTCTCTGCTGTATCTCTCAACCTGTCGTCTCCCCTCCGGCAACCAAATCCACTAATCCCGCCTGAGGAAGGCTTGTTAAGGGAAATATGTTCACAAGTTGGATCTTATTGTTACAAGGAATATTTTTTGGGGGAAGTTAGATGGCGACATAGACTGTGTATAAAGATGGACGACTTTCTCCCACTGTACAAAAGTGAAGCCAAAATATCCTGGATACGGAGCCGGAGTCTGCACATTAGGGATCGGGTGGTATCGAAGTCCCGCCAATGGACCCACCTGAGAAATGTGTACTTTGATTTCTTAGTTTGACCCATGTCCCATCTGCTTACATGGAGGGGTTTATGATCTATACTGCAGCCAGCCACCACGGGGCGATACAGATGTTTTGGCTTCTCTTAGGGGAGCTGTCATGTCGTCCATATTTATATACAGTCTATGGTTGGAGAGATGAGAAGATCTGGATGGTAAATATGAAGTTACAACCAGCAGCCTGTTAGCTTAGCTTAGCACAAAAACTGGAAACAAGGGGAAACAGCTGGCCTGGCTCTGTCTGAGGGTAACAAAAAAAAGTAAACTTGTTGATTTTACTTTGTGTTTTTGTTTGTTTGGATCAAGATAAGATTCGGATAAGGTGTTAATTAGTGAGCGTTGTGTGCCACAGATATCGTGCTGAACTTCCGCACCACCTTCGTGAGCACGTCTGGTCAGGTCGTGTACGACGCCCGCTGCATCTGCATTCACTACGTCACATCCTGGCTGTTTGTGGATCTGATCGCCGCCTTGCCCTTTGACCTGCTCTACGCTTTCAATATCAGTGTGGTGGGTTACACACACACACACACACACACACACTGTCCACACACAGCTATACTGTGTAGCCTTTGGCTTGTTACTTAACGTGTGCACACTTGTGCATATACGAGTGCATATATTACTTTTGTGTGTCTTTAGGTGCGATTTATGTGTTTACGTGTATGTGTGATGTATAGGCAGAGGCTCTATGGCTGGCAATAGACGTCATTCTTTAATCAATAGCACTCTCCACTCTCCTGCTGTTCGACCCTCGCTCAACATTAATTTAATAAATAACACCATGAAAGAGCCTGCAAATGCAAATGTTACACTACAAAGATGAGGCAAAGGAAAAATTGTTTTATCATTAACATTTTGCTCCATATTTTCTTGAAATTTGCTGTAATGGCTCCGAGGGAAGAAAACGGAGTCAGGTAACCGGCAATTAAGCTGATAAACAAGTATGCTGACGACAAATGAGTGCAGAGCCTGCTGGCTGTTTAACAGTATGATGGATACTGGATCACTGACTCTGAAGTCGCAAGATGATTACATTGTAATAAGATCAAGGAAAATGATTCTCGACTTAATTTTTGACTTGACGACAGGTCATGTGATGAGTTTGCAGTTTTATGTTGCCGTGTGGGCTTCAGGTAGAGCTGGATGTACAGACAGCGCTCAGAAAGTTATTTATTTTGTCTGTGATTAATAATGGAGTAAGGCAGACATTTTATACACCTGTGCATCCTGTACAAAATTAAATTCCTTGAATGGATCCGTATCTCCAGAATTAGGAATTAGGAAACAGGAATTTTTCCAGTTGAGCATGATGATGGCAGCGATCTCTGAATGGCTTCTCTGGTAAAAGCTGAAACTGAAATTAAACTAAGTTTATCATGACAAAAGCAGCTACTAAATTTGGTGGGATAACCTAACAGGTTTGGACGTAAAGTCATAACTAAGGCAAGTGGCCGATCAATGATCAAAGATCAAAGATAGAGTTCCATCGTCATGGTTACTGTGCACATAGCTTTCTGGCTGGCATGGCACATTGTAGAAAGCTCGATCGATATTGAAATATATCATTAAATTAGGACTTTACTGGATTACTGTGTTGCAAAATGGCAATTAAGTAAAAAAAATGAGGCTGACAGAAAAAACAGCAGTTTTACCATTAGTGAGAATAATTCTGTGATATTTTATGATTTACACTTACCCTAGGGGAATGCGTAACTATTCCGCTGTTACTCTCTGGGGTGCAACCGCTTTTATTTTAGTGATGCATAAATCACAACATAGTAATAATTTATATTATAACTAGGCTAAGTTTGAACTTGTACGCAGCTGGTGCAACAGGCTGCAGGAGTATTTTTAATCCCTTCTGAGCTACAAGGTTCAGACAAACTGTGGAGCAACGTTTGACTGCTTTTCTGCAAAGTGAGTGAGACCATGGGGCAGGCCCCCCTGTGACACAGCTCACTGTCAAGATGCCTGATTAAAATTCTCAGTGTGCATGAGTGATTTCTAATTGGCTCCAGATGGGAAACTTTTAAGATTAAACATGAAATATAGTTGTGATTGATAGTCTACTGTGCCTATCCAGGAGTAACTAATCCCATCCTAATGAGCACTTTTTGATGTGTTCATACTTTCAAACCCATGACTCCTCTCTCTCCCAGAACTTCGGGGTTCATCTGCTGAAGACGGTGCGCCTCCTCCGCCTCTTGCGCCTCCTGCAGAAGCTGGATCGTTACTCCCAGTACAGCGCCGTGGTCCTCACCCTGCTCATGTCCACGTTTGCCCTGCTGGGCCACTGGATGGCGTGCGTCTGGTACTTCATCGGACGCAGCGAGATCGAAAGTAATAGCCCCGCCTCCTGGGACATAGGTTTGTGTCTGTGTGTCAGGAAGTCTGTGTGTTGCAACTTCATGGAAGGATTTTAACGGTCGGAAAAGATGGGAGACCAAAACAAAAGTCATCTGTATCATTTTCCTTCTACACACTCAGCGTGCGGTGTGTGTGTCCTTTTACTGAGAAAACACTTCTAATTATGGTGATCCGTCTCCCCTCCTACTGTGCCCACCAGAGCCAAACAACAATAACAACAATACTGTGAGGTGATTATACAGAAAATGCCTCCACACAGATGTACATGTGCACACTTGTGCACATGGGGCAGCTATGGCTCAGGTGGAAGAGCGGGTCATCCATTAATTGTAGGTTTGGTAATTGAGCGAGACACTGAACCCTAAATTGCTTCCGATAAGCAGGGCAGCGCTCCATTATTCTTGGTTAATGAGTGTGCGTGCACGGGTGAATGAGAGCCTTTTAAAAGCGCTTCATCCTCCTCGGCTTGAAATATAAATGCTATCCATTTACCATTACAGTGTTTTTATTCCTCAGGTGGAAATTCATGGCAGCAGTAGAGCTGCCGCGGTATTGATTTTTTTCTTACTGCACAAATTAGTGAAGCCATTCAAACCACTGCGATAACCAAAAAATAATATAAATCTCAGATGTTATAAATAGTTTCTAAATAAACTTTAGAATGCATTTATTCCTGTAGCAATCTGTTCTTTATAGCATATATAGATGTAAATGTCTGTCTTTATTCCAGTGTTGTTATTAAGAGGCCGACTTTGCAGCAGGATTATTGGTCTGCATTCGGCACGCACGTCATTCGACAGACAAACACTGTTTATTCACAGTAACACGCTTGCAAAAATAAAGAAACAAAGAACAAAAATAAACAGCTGTGATAAGCTTGACTCTGCAGTGGGCGTGACGTGATTACGTCACTACGGTAACCGCTGTGACGTAATCCCAAGGCAGCAGCATTCACATTAGAGAAACAGTGATTCTTAGAGGTTGCAATTTTCATTACAAATGAAAAGTTGTCCTAATGAACATTTTTCTTACTCCACATCCTGTTATGTCTGGCTGGTTTGGTCTTGGCTGGTCTTGTCATGCCCTACTCTGTCACCTGGAAAATTAAGTATTTAATCACTTGTCCAAAGTCACATTTTAAAATGATATAATTTCATTGGCTGAGGCCAATAAACATTTGATGTCCACAATGGGTGCAGGGTCTAAAGGGGTTAAACAATGAAGAATATATTGATGGGGAAAAAAGCATTTAAAGAAAACTGCCAAAATATGAGACAAACACAGACAAGCAGAAAAATTTAGAAACTAGACAAATAATTTGTACCATGCGTGAATGCAAATAAAAACTGACAAACCTAGCGTGTAGTAGGGCTGCACGATATGAAGAAAATATGTGATAACGTTGTTACATATTGCGATAACGATTATTTATTTCTGACATTTTATTGAACAAATTGAACAATAAACTGAACACAATAGGTACCATTTAAAAAAAAAAAAAAAAAAAAGATTCAACTAACTGAAAAAATCCCTGAG
>JAOVVB010102614.1:0-13014 GCA_028570985.1 Heterobranchus longifilis | reverse complement strand
TCATCCCTCCCCCCTGAGAGAGCTCGGCCAATCAGCTCTCTCTAGGCCTCCGGCTGTGAGAGGTTACAGCATCACCCAGGGATCGAACCAGCGATCTCCGGATGATAGGGCGAGCGCTTTACCACTGCGCCACTCGGAGGCATAGATTTTAATGCTTTAATGCTTTGCAATCTGCAAATATATAATATATAATTTTGACATTTAGACATTACAATATTTTTTATATATGCGACCTGTCTTATCAAGTCGTATTACATTTCGATTTTAGAAAAAAAAAGGGAAAAAATTGTAACGACGCGGGTCTCACAAGGGGCAGAATACTCTATACTGTTCAGAACTGCCAGATCTACAGGCTGCTGCCCTGCGGAGTTCTGAATAGGCAGAGGCACGGCCATTTATACACTCGGTTGCCAGGCAAAGCCGCAATCAGTGTGGTCACACCACACCTAGCAGGGTGTCTATTTAAGGGTCCTGATACCTTGGCACTTCGTGCAATTATTTAGTTAGCGACGGTAAGGTATCAGGGCCAAAGACCAAGAGAAGAAAAAGAAAGAGAGACGTCGGCGAGAGAGAGAGATCGGCACGTTGTCCTTAAAGCGTGCGCTCCCAGGTTAAATATAAAAGCACAAACATAAAACTCTCTCTCTCTCCTATTGTTACGGAGTGACAGACTCCACATACAGGAATACAATAAACCCAAACGGGCACTTTTCTTAAAAATAAATATTAACTGTTTTTAATTAATATATATATTAAAAAATAATGCCCCCCAGGCTTGTCGTGGATTTAGATGTTTGGCTTCACGGAGGTACTCCAAATTTCATTTGGAGTACATTTCCAGTGTCGTGGTTCCTCTCTGCCTGAGACATCTTTTCGGAAAAGAAGGCACATGAAAAATACTGAGGGGTTTTCCCATGCTGCTGAGACAGTACAGTGCCAACTCTTGATTGCGATGCATCAACTTCTACAAGAAAAGGTTTGTTGGGGTCCGGGAGAATGAGGGTTCGTGCTGATGTGAATGTTGTCTGAAGGTCAGACATGGTTTTCGTGACCTCGGGAGTCCAGGATAAGGCTTTGGGTTTTCCTTTTAAGAGATCGGTGAGTGGGGATACGAGCGAACTGTAGTTTTTGATAAATCTTCTGTAGAAATTTGCGAACCCTAAGAAACGTTGAAGCTGTCTGATATTCGATAGAATGGGCCAGGTCCGGATGGCTTCCACCTTCCTCTCGTCCATCTTGACACCATAAGGGCTAATGTGGTAGCTGAGAAATTGTATGGAGGGTTGATGGAAAGAACATTTTTCAGCCTTTAGAAACAACTGGTGTTTTGTGAGTCCCCGGAGAACCTCAGTTACACAGGAATTGACCAATACATATGGCATGACAAGGGATTCATAATGCCCTGTTGGGGTGATGAATGCAATCTTCCATTTGTCCCTCTCGTGCATTCGGATGAGATTGTACGTACTCCGGAGATCAGAAGCAGAAACTAGAAGCAGCAGGGGACATGGAGGATCTGATGTACCCTTGCCTAAGGGCCTCTTTGATGTACTCTTCCATGGCCTTCTGTTCGGAAATAGATAGAGAGTAGATTTTCCCTTTGGGTACTGGTTCACCTGGAAGGAGATGGCAGGATGTCCCATGTTCTATGAGGGGGTAGCTGCGTGGCTCGCCTTGGGCAGAAAACATCCTGAAAATAGGAGTAGGAGTCCAGGATAACTGTGGATTGTTGGTGACTTGGGCTTTCGATGGAAGTGGTACTGTATTGATGGAAAAGACCGGATCAATTTTTACACAATGCCCCACACAAGTTATCACCCACTTCAGGATCTCTCCACTCTCCCAGGAAATAATGGGTTGATGTTGGGTAAGCCACAGGCGTTCAAGAATGAGGTCAGTGGTGGATCGTTCCAGAACCAGGAACTCGATTTCCTGTTCATGGAGCCAACCCCCTCGCATGTGTAGAGCAGGTGTGATGTGACGCACCCATCCTCCTCTTGGGGGAGCCCCCGTGACACAGAGGATTTTAAATTGGGTCGGATGGAGTATCAGGGGTACCACAATGACGTAGAGATGAAATTGCCGGCTGACCCCGAATCTAGGAGAGCTTTCACTGTAACTGAGTGATGGGGAGTATCAATTATTACAGTGGTGGTTAATGGTGCCATAGGTTTACATGCATAAGAAATATTGCTCACCAGAGGTCGAGGAGGTCAACGTGGACAGGTCTGATGGACATTTCTGCACAGTAAAGGCAAAGTCCCTGGGTCAGCCAGTGTTGTCTGTCTGAGGGTATGAGACGAGAGAAAGAGTGGTGATCGAGTTGCATTGGTTCTGGTTCTGGAAAAGACTTCTTCTATGATGGGCAGAGAGCGGAGGAAGATACTCAGGGTGCTTGAATATCGATGCATTCTTGCAGATGATTGGAAACCCTGATGGATTTATGGGTGAACTGTTCCAATCCGACTGAGTCATCATGCACTGCGAGTTGCAGCCTTGGGTTAGGGTCGATCCCTTGGCGGAATTTTGTGAGTAGGGCTGCGTTATTACAACCACTGGAAGCTTCTAGAGTTCGAAAAGTCAACACATAGTCATTAACTGAATAATTTCCCTGATGCAGTTTGAACAATTTCTCGCCCGTGGTGAAGAATTCAGCCAACTGATTGAACACCTCCTTAAAATGGGAAACAAAATGATCATAATCACGTACTACACTCCCGTTTTGATGCCAAATGGCTTCGGCCCACTGTAGTGCTTTTACTGTGAGAAGAGATATTATACATGCAATTTTCGATTGGTCAGTGGCAAACCTGTGGGGCTGCATCTTGAAAGTCAGTGCGCATTGAAGGAGGAATCCGTTGCAGTTCTCCGCCTCACCAGAGTAGGGTGCTGGTGATGCCATGGGACTGGCTGGGTTGGGAGGTGTCCGAGAAGAAGTGATGGGTCAGCGTCTGCTGGGTTCATTTTTGCGAGTCTGGTCTTCTGTTACGGAATGACAGACTACACAGACAGGTATATAGTAAATCCGAACGGGCACTTTTATTAACAATGTCACGGGTCGCGGTGGAGTTGAAGGATCCACGTGCAGAGAGAGCGTTTCTGAAAGAACTTCGCGGTGAGAATGTAGTAATGCAGAGCCAGAGTGTGTATATAGCAAGTGCAGCACTTTTAATCAATGAGCTCCGGGAATGTGGAAGTGCTGTAAGGAGCGCTCGCTGTTTTTCTGAATGGGATCTGCGGCAGGAATGCGAAAGCGTGGACTTAGCATGGAGTAGCTTGAGGTCGAGGAACAGGCATAGGTCAGAACTGGAGAACCGAGAAAAGTCTGTGATCAAAACTCGTGGTCGAAAAACAAATCCGAGGGTCGGCAACAGTAAATCCGAGAAGGCAGGAAATCCGTAACATGAGACATAGTCGAGGTTAAAGCAGAGTGAAACGCTGGCATACTGGACATGGATAGCACACAATAATCTGGCAGAGAGTTGATGTCTGACGGCCTGTTAAATAGAGAGCTGTGACGATCTGGGATTGAGAACAGGTGTGTTTGGAACGATGAATGAGGCGGTGAAAAGCAAGGAGCGGGATGGATCATGGAGCAGGAGTGAGCAGTTGATCATGACCTAGCTTTAGATGTGGGCATGACCTGGTGTGCTGTAACAAACAATGAATATTAACTGTTTTGGATGAAATGTGGAACGAGAGAGTGAAGAGAGTAAACCGGAAAGTCTTATCTGATAAGGCGCTGGAGCTGGTGGACGGATGATCAGGAACAGTGAAAATGGTAAACAGGACACTGAGGCCGGAGAGACGAGGAGACAAGGAGACGAGAGAGCAGAAGACACGGTGTGGGACGATCGCTTGGAACAGGTGAGTCATGGAGTCCTTATCTGTAGAGGAGACCAGACCAGAAGTGAGGTGTATTTGTATTGTGTTAGTGATGAGGTTCAGATGTGTGTGGTTAGAATTCGGGAGATTGGGAGCGTTGATTGGGGGCGGAGCCTGGCGTGTTAGTGACACCTATAAATCCTCGGTAAGGGAATGGGCCATGAGAGGATCTTATAAGTTTTATTTTTTAATTTCCAGAGCCTCATCCGTTCTCGCATAGACGGCGGAGCTCTATTTATTTTGTGTTTTTCAGTTTTCTTTTGTTTCCTTTTGAGTTCATTAATTAATAACCCCACGCTATCTCTAAATGGAAAGATCTTCCCGTGCGTATCACAAGAACTCTCACATACTCCTATTTCTTTGATCCCCTCTAAAGCCCTACTGTACGTTAGGGCTCTTATAAACATCGAAACATCTTGTGGTATGGCTCTCCTTATCACACCACGTAACAAAAATCCCAACACTGTTTTATAGCACCTTTTTTGAACAAACATGCATTTTCAAAAAAACAAACAACAACAACAGCAACAAAAAAAAACACTGTTGGTGAAGTTATTTTTAGGTGTAGCAGGAAAATCAAAATTAGGCTGAGGATTCCATCTTTCTTACAACGTAATCTTTATCAATCAGTAAATAATCTTTAACAGGTCGTGATTAAGTCTAATTCTTAAAATGTGTCTCTGTTTTAATGATTATAGAACATGATATGAATCTCTAACAACAGACAATATGTGGTTGATAAGAATAGAAAGACCAAATGTATTAGCTGCTGAATGTAGATGGAAATTCAGATGAGGCTGATGCTCCGCAAGTACATATCTTGTCATATAGCATTACAGATGATAATCCGTGTTGGGTCCCTAACACATTTTTATCATTTACAGACATTTTGAGTTGTGCTGGTACTGTAGGCAATGTGTTGGATGGTTTGACACATGCCATTCGTGTATAGTGTTCTGATAACTATGTTTTCTGTGCTGATCTTTAGGCAATTTGGCTTTTTGGTACTGCATGCAACCTTTATAACCTTTATCCTTTCAATTTACTGAGACTCAATGGAATTGTCTTCAAATTGTTACCCATTATCATGTTTTATTTATTTATTTATTTATTTTACTGAGGAAAATTCTGGTAAATGTTAAATTAACATATAAGTTCTAGCCCAGATAAGCTTTTAACTACACATAAACACTTATTACAGTAAGCTATTAGTCATCACTTAATAAAAGCATTCATTGAATCGCTGAGAGTTGAAAACATAGTTTCTTATGTATTTAATTCTTGGGGTTACCCCCAAGTAAACAAACAAACAAACAAACAAACAAACAAACAAACAAACAAACATTTGACTGTTCCCTTCTAATTGGTAATGAACCAGTGTAAGAATATATTTATTGATTGAAACTTCAAAGCACTTATGTAAATCGCTCTGGTTTGGCAAATGCCTTAAATGTAAATGTAAGAACCTGTCTCAAAATGACCCTTTCCGAGCATGTCCTGTTCAACAGGTCCAGTGGTTCAAAGGAATGTACTCAGTTCTATGTTTCACTTTTACTTACAGTACATTTATAGCATTTACAGCCTGGAATAGGTGGAGTTTGATATTTGTGCTATGGGGAAAATATTTTATAACTGACGTCAGTACACAGTCCAACTAATGCATGGCTTGTTATGCCTATCCATACAGTTGCAAAAGATAATAGTGACAAGCTTGTCATAAAGCCTAACACAATCAATCCAAGAAATGTCTGATCATTACTACATCGTACACAGGCTGATTTATCTTAACACGAGTGCACACAACTGAAGCACACTGGCAGTTATAAAGTCTGTTAAAAGTTAAATATCAATAGAATTGTAATATTCTGCTATGCGTTCATTTTCCATTGTCTCTTTTAAAACATTTACTATCCACATGAACTAATTTCGTGTTTAACTGAAAACTAGTAGGCTTGTAAAAGATATATAAAATAACCAGCGTTGTATCTAGAAGTGTACTGTACACCTTCTTTGGACCCTGCATTTATATAATAAATTAATTCTTGAGCATTCACGTGATCTGATATTCTGTGATGCACACTGTGCCACTTAAATAACCTGGGTGCCTAAAATAATTTTTAAATATACAAAATATAATGCGATTCAATAAAATATGACTCTTTCTTACAATCATATCATATTTTATTGCATTACTTTTTAAAATGTAGCTATAACTTGTTACTTATAATTATTAATTTCTACAAGAAAACCACTTAAATCCAAACTGAATTTTAATGCCCTTAGAAAGATTGATGAACTGACGTCACCGTGCTTGAATGATAATCGGTACTAGAGGCCAGCAGTAGAACCACACAGAAGAACATGTTATGATGATGGTTACAACTTCAATGAGAAAGAACGCTCCACTTTATTGCAAGTGTTTACAGCATGGTGTGGGTGTTTGAACCAATGACCTTCTGATCAGTAGTCCAATGAGTTTATTCAATGAGCTTAAACAATGAAGGATGATAAAAGCACACAATGACAGCTGAATTGCAGGCAATGCCAAAAGACAGACAACCAATTTGCAATATGTAAAGCAAGTTGGAAAAGCAAATGGTACATAAAAATATTATATGTAATGCAGGCAGAAAGAAGCTAATATGTAACAATGATCTAATGAAAACCAAAACAATACTGTATGTACATCAGTTACAATGACCTCAAAGTGGTTATTGTTCTAGGAACACTGACCTCTGGTGACGTGGGTTGGAATTGTAAGCTGATAGATTGTTATGGTTTTAGTCATGTCTGTCCTCGTCAAGAAAAATCAAGCAACGACCATGGATTAAGGGTTAGTCTCAATTTTAAATGAAAACAAGGCCAATATCAAGAGACAAGCTTAATTTGTATCTTGCACAGTGATTTGGCTGTTTGCTTAATTGAATCAGACCATACCTGAAGACAAGCCCATGTACAAAAGTGCATATGCGCACAGTGTGATGTGCCTGGTTTAAGTAGCTTTCTTTAATTTACTGTGAAAAACATAAAAACAGTAACAAAGAGTAAAAAAAAAAAGTTATTAACATTAGGTCATTAATGTTTGTTAAAACCCCTACATGCTTGTAAATTCCCTTTTGTGGTTGTATAAAGATTATATTAAAAGGTTTAATAGAAGATTAACTGCGTGACCACCAGACACATCAGCCTACTGCTTAAACAATTTCTTAGAAACTGCAGAGTTATGTTCAGGGTTGGCAAGGATACATTTGGGACTCTGAATAAAGTAAAACCATTTGTAAATAAAGCATTCACTACAGTATCTTAGAATAATATTTTACAAAAATAATGAAAATTAACATTGGAGGCTAAATTTGATCTTTTATTAAATTTCTTTTTATTTTACAGGGAAAAAATCTGAATGTTTTCTGAGATCTGTTGCCATGCTTCTCATTTACATGCAAGTGGTGAACTCACAAGGATTTTCTGATTATACAGACATGAATGTAGAGGTAACATTTTAAAACGCATGAATTAAGAAGAAAATGAGGTACTACCAAAATATTAATATTTATAAAGGTAAAAGTGTCAATTTTCAGCAGCTTTAAAAGATGACATCATTAGTAGCCCTGTACTAATAAATACTGTATTATTAGTAATACATTCTGTACTGTAAGTATCCTGGATTGCAATCACAAAATGTAATTTTGAGGCTAATCTGGACCAAGATTGACAACCAGTTATGCTTTCAAAATAATTTCAAACATGACTATGTGAATCGAAATAATCATCAAATTGACATACACATAAAACAGGGAAAGAAGATGATATAAATGTAGATCATGTTATATAAGACCGTCGGACAATTTCCAGAAATATAAATGTAAACAAAGAATGTTGGTGATGTACATGCTATATAATTTGCATATATATTTGGTATTTCCTTTGCTAGAAGTATAGTACAATATATAGTATATTTATACCAAACTGAACATACTGTATACATATAAAATGATGACACTGCCAAATCCCTTGCCAGATTCCTTCCAAATCCCTGAGATTTCTTTAATTAAACTTTTTGTTAGCATCTAAATCCTTATAGTAAGGTAAGACAAAAAGCGAAAAAAAAAAAAAAAAAACAAGCAACAGCAACAACACAAAACCCATTGTGATAAACACAAGCAATATTGTTACAGTAACAATTATAATGCGATTTTTCTTAATTAATATGTTTTTCCCTCAAAATTCAGTTTAGCTACACAGATGGACAAATTATTGATTTAGGGCAAAAACGAGATGGTAAATAAAAATTTATCTATGTTATGTTTTTAAAACTTGCTATATAAATTTACAGCAAATCTACTGTATATCTAAGTTCTTTTTAAACCTGTCACCTTAATTTTCAAAATCAAATTATTATTTCCAGTACGGAGTACGGACATACTACAATACATTATAATCATAGAGATGAACGTGTCACAAGCGACTTTCTTTGATCAAATCAAATCATTCCTGGAGTCCTTAAGTCCTTTCCAAGTAGACAACACAACAGAAATCATTAACATAAACATTACAACAGGTAAGTTCTTTTTAAATAATAGTATTTAAAATGTAGTATTTCTTCATGACAAATGTATTTAAAATTAAGCAATTATTTCATAGCATGTGAATTGCTTCATATGTTATTGTCAAGGGGCGCTAGAGTTATAGACTATGAAAGAATTACTAATCCCAGCTGGGTTACAGTGTGTGATGTTTTGTCTGATTTTGCTATCAAACACAACAAGATTTTACAACGATTATTCAGTTGTGAGGATAAAATAATGTAAACACGAATGGCTAATTTAATGTTAATGAGAGACAAGTGAGCCATTAACAAAGTTCTTGCAGTGTCAGTATTTTAATCAATTAATTAATTCCCAGATTCCTGCAACCATCTTCCCTTTCTGTACAGGGCTGAAAACCTGAAAACAGAATTATACATCTGGTTGGATTAATATCATCAAGAAATTTGTTTTCATATATATATATATGTGTGTGTGTGTGTGTGTGTGTGTGTGTGTGTTTATTAATTTCTATTTATTTTTTGTAAGCATTTAAAAAAAAGAATTGTAAGAATTTAAAATAGTTCCTAAGCCTAATTGGCTATTACAACCTGGAATATAATAGGAATATAATAACCTGCTTACTATAGCAAATCTTCTGTGATAAACTGACATAACTTGTGACACAGTGTAAAGTCTTTTTATGATAATTGAGAACTAATTAATATACTTGAATTCATAACCCATTGGACCACACATTAAGTAATACCTAGGGAAAATGCCTTACAGTTTAAACAGAAAATGACATCATCCTGCATACTTCAATGACAGAGAGATAAATTAACCATTGCATTATCTTCCTTGAAATTAATTCATCTTCTTTCTGCTGCTCCTGTTAGGAGTCACCACAGTGGACCATCTGTCTCCATCTAACTCTGTCTACCTATCAGAGTCTTTAGTCTATCTTCCTTCGTCATTCCAATCTCCTGCATGTTCTGCCTCACTACATCCATACACCTCCTCTTGTACCTTCTTCTTTTCCTCCTGCCTGGCAGTTCCATCACTAACATTCTCCTCCTAACTGTATATACAAACCATCTTAATCTGGCCCCATTAACTTTGTCCCCGAACCATGCTACCTGCACAGTCCCTCTAATATACTCCCTCCTAATCCTGTCCATTCTGGTCACTCCCAAAGCAAATTGAAGCGCTTTCACCTCTGCTTCTTGTCTTTTTGTCAGCAGCAATGTCTTCAAACTGTGCAACATTGCTGGCCTCACTACCATCCTGTAAACATTCCTTTTTATGTTTGCTGATACCTTTCTGTCACAGATCATTCCTGCTCCTCTCCACCCATTTCACCCTGCCTGCACTCTCTTCCTCACTTCTCTATGACACTCTCTGTTGTTTGACCCTAAATATTTAACTCCTATACTGTACCTTCCCTACCTCTCCTACTTGCACCTGCTCCTTACCCCACCTTCTCTCTCATTTACGCAACTCCTCCATCTTGCCTCTTCTCTCAATTGCATCCCTCCAACTCTCTAGACTCATCTCAACCGGCTCACTACTCTCAGTGCTGATCACAATATCATCCGCAAACATCATAGTCCATGGGGAGTCTTGTCTAACCTCATCCGTCAACCTGTCCATCTAAATAAATAAATAAATAAATAATATGTTCAAAATGCTACTTAAAAATAAGATCTACATGTAAGATTTAAATCATGTGTTTTGAAGACTTTGAAAGCACTGGCACAAGACACTATATGCTAGAATAAATTCCAAATAAATGTCTTATTACAGAAAGCTTCACTATACCAATGATTATTGTGTATGATTTTAAACTATTTGTATGATTTTAAACTAGATGTTAAACTATTTGTTTATTAATATATTACATTATCTGGAATGTTTGCCATAAAAGTCCTTTTGAATAAGCTCTAACATCTTAGAACTTTTAACACAGAAAATGGAGACCTCTATTCAGAGAGTTGTACCAGTGACACACACTGATCATCCATAACATTGTGCAGGTTCCCCTTGTAATACCAGGGTAACTTGGGCCTCATGGGGCATGACTCCACATAACCACCTTTTTATTTAAATAGAGCTAGAATTCTTTGACAATTTGGTTAAATTTTAGATGAATTACACAAGTACAATAGTGGTCGATGAAGTGAAAAACCTATTTTGACAAGTAGGTTCCCCTGTTCCAAAGCTGATTAAAATAACAAAATAATAATAATAATAACAATAATAATAATAATAAGAAGAAGAATAAATAAACAAGCAATCAAACTACTTTATTTCCACAGCATGCAGTTTGAATGGTACTGAATATCATTGCTCTTGTGAGAATCAATATTTCTGGCCATGTGAAAAGTGCACACTCTATGGGTCTTGTGATAACATCACCAATTCTTTGTGTGGCTGCATCAGTGCTCTTCCAAATGATGAACAATTCTGCCAACCAAAGAGTGAGCTGCTGAGTATGTATGATATTTTATGTACTTCTGAGAGACTCTCTAAGACATCATTATTTTATTATAGCTAATCATGTTACAGATCTGATGCTAGATGTTCTCCCAGCTGAATTGTTTAATAATTTCTTGATTTTTCAGCCCTTTGTTGCCCCCGTCCCAACTTTTTTAAGACCAGTAGCAAGCATCAAATTTGAAATGGGCTCATTTAGTAAATAAAAGTGTACAACCTTTGTGATGTTCTCTACATCAGAGAGACGAGGCTCATCCAGATGGTGACGGATCCAGGCGCAGGTGTAGGTGCAGGCCATCAATTCTATCGATAGCCTGTCAAGTGAGGAGTGCTGAAGCAGAACTGTGGTCGTGAAAGCGGGGTCGTAAAATAAGAGGTGTGAAGTCCATCACCGTAGTTGTGAGAGCGCGAGCATCGGATCAGAGCCATGAAATCCGGGGGCCTGGTGCGATAGCTGTTTCTTGTATAAGGTGGCAGATCGTAACAGGGTCCGTAACAGGGTACGGACAAAGCATTGGGAATGTCCACTTCTAACTCATGTGCTGGGAACAGAGTAGGCTAGTAGCCTAGGCAACACTTAAACCAAGACAGTCCCATGGAAGCGGACGGTAGGGAGTTGTGGGCGTATTCGATCCACGGGTGGAACTTGCTCAAGGTGATAGCATCCGGAGTGCTCATGATTCTTTGGCTCTGTTTGTCCATTGGACTGGGGATGGAAACCTGATGACAGGTTGGGAGTAGCTCTGATTAGCTTGCAGAAGGCGTTCCAAAATCTTGAGGTGAACTGTGGACCCCGATCTGTAACATCATCAGTGGGGAGGCCATGAAGTCGAAACACGTGGATGATGAGTTGTTCCACACTCTCTTTGGCTGAGGGCAGCTTGGGGAGAGGAATGAGATGAACAGACTTAGAAAAGCGATCAACGATAGTCATCATACAGGTGTTGCTGTCAGATGGGGGTAGACCAGTAATGAAGTCCAGAGAGATATGGAACCAATGGCATGAGGCACAGGTAGGGGTCTGAGAAAGATGACAGGAGGCTGGTTGTCGCTCTTACATCAGGCGCAAAAGTTGCAGGCCGCCACAAATCTGGACACGTCCTTTCCCCAACGTAGGGCACCAGAATTGTTGCTGGATGACAAAACGGGTCCGGGCAAAATCTGGGTGTCAGGATATCAGTGGCCTCATTCCTAAACCTGT
Organism: Heterobranchus longifilis; assembly: GCA_028570985.1. NCBI lineage: Eukaryota > Metazoa > Chordata > Actinopteri > Siluriformes > Clariidae > Heterobranchus > Heterobranchus longifilis. The sequence goes on along the minus strand of JAOVVB010102614.1, from coordinate 909 downwards.
GAGCGTAGACGAGAGGGGATGAAGAGATGATTTGGGGGAACATTACTTGGTCCGGGTTCCTGGGCCAGGGCCTGCTGAACCTTGGTGACTAAGTCTAGCTCCATGGCTGCAATGAGACAATGAGCTGGCAGGATGGTGTTGCACAGCCTGGGATCCTAGGTGGAGGAGAACTGACGTGAGAGGGTGTCGGGCTTGGTATTTTTCAAGCCTGGCCGATAGAACAGAAAGTTGAACCTAAAAAAGAATAAAGACCACCGAGCTTGATGTGCATTGAGTCTTTTGCCAGTGCACAGATACTCAAGGTTTCTGTGGTCGGTCCATACTAGGAACGTGAGCTCGGTCCCCTCCAGCCAATGCCTCGACTCCTCCAGAGCTAGCTTGATGGCCAGGAGTTCTCAGTCACCTATGTCATACATAGTTCCTTTTGGCCGGGGATAGGCGACGGGAGTAAAAATTAGCAGGGGTACAGTTTATTGTCTTGTGAGGATATTTGGGAAAGGATTCCTACAATGCCGGTCTTGAAAGCATCTACCTCCACCACAAACTGGCGAGACAGGTCGGGATAGTGTGGATGTGGGTGTAGCGGTGCGTAATCTGCGTTGTGTCATGCGAAAAACTTCAATACACTGACTTTCTTGCCATCATGTACTCGTTTATTGAATCTGTGTAACACAAACAGGCGACCTGAGGACTTTTGCAGCAATTTAAACAGCGCGTGGCAGCAATGCGCAACGTGCACGCGCGCGCGCGCTGTGAATTCACATGCAGACTGAGAAGCATATATGTACAAAACACATTTTAGAACATAATATAATAATCATAAATCATGTACCTGTGTAACACAAACAGGCGACCTGAGGACTTTTGCAGCAATTTAAACAGCGCGTGGCAGCAATGCGCAACGTGCAC